>OX438766.1:8861121-9142384 GCA_949316455.1 Acleris holmiana
TCTTTCACGGAGACGATGTATTACTGTGATCGCTTAAACATTAATAAATAGGCTAGAATGTTATGGCTTGCGCTGGGTACATCTCTGAAGATTTAATCTTACAAGTACCATTAGCATGTCGAGAAAGGATGTTCTACCTGGAGCAGGACATCCCTTAATCTCGCGTATTTATTTAATTGATGATCCACTAAACACGATGATTGGTATTCCCAGTTAATTATCAATGGCCCTACCCATATGATCCGTCAATTTTTGCAACGCAGTAGATTGGCTTACATAAGGAGGTTATCAGTTAACCTATGAGTATGTAGTGCGTCGTTCGCTACTCAAATTGGGATGACGTCACTGCTGATTTGGTGTTAGAATTAGACCAAATAATTTTTGTTCAAATATTAAAATCATTGTGCAAAGTTCTTAATTCGGTCAGTAATATTTGCACAATGAGTTATTTGTGCGTTTTACACACACGTAGTTATTAGTTATTAAAAATACTAAGTACTCTGAGTTCTATTAGAACCTCTTGAAAGCTTTAATATAAACATGTTTTTTTATAATTATTTTATTTGTAAGTATACTTTTTTTCAGCGTGACTTTGATTAGAGATTATTTAATAAACATATTTTTTAACAAAGTGCAAAGCAAATGCATATGTTAAGGTCAAGTTGGGTAAGTGAAACAACGGGGCAACTGGAACACTTTTAAATATCTCCCTTGTAATAACTTCAACAAGCCGCAGTGCGTGTTGGTGAAGCAGTTACAGTTGCAATAGTTTCACGTATAAATAAGCAGTGATCGGAATAGGTAGTGCAATTTCGGGTGAATGACCTTAAACATTATACTTAATATGGATAAGACCCCAGATTCCGGGACTCGTATTATTTCACAGAATATTTACTTGACATGACCTTAATTGAAATTAAATGGGAACATGCGAAAAATATAAAAAAATAATGTTATTGTAAATACTTTTTTTACTTTTTGTCATTGCAAGTGTCTACATATTTCGTCAAAGCGATGTTCTATGCTACCAAAATAATCGTTTTAATCATATTTTTTAACATTTCTGAATTAAACACAAACTTTAACACTTTGCAAATGTAATCCCGGGGTTACAAGCTATATCCATACTAAACTTACGCACCGAAGTTTCGCGAAATTGCACTACCTATTCCGATCACTGTAAAAAAGTGATGACGCTGCGGGTCGCGAGTGAAAGAGACAGAGCTTTAGAAAGTGTCAGTCGGTGAAAAAAAATATTTGCGAGTTCCACGTGGTGCCGAAATTCTAGTGGTTTAGTGTCTCAAGTCGAAGTTATTGAGCTGTGATTAATGTAAGTACGATCTTTTTTAATTAACTTTTCACATGTGTAATTTTGTTTTACTTAAAACTAAAAGATTTAGCCAGAATTTGATAATTAAAAACATACCCTAAAATTTACATATTGAGAAAACGCAAAACGTATGTTTCACTTACCTCTATTCAGCGAGTCTAAACATTTTTTAACAATACATTTTAAATAAATATTTAGCAAACTTAGTGTCATTTATGTAGTAATTTTGATCTCACTGTTACGTAACTTAAGTTATATTTTCATATTATATAGATAATTAAATTACTACTCTTACCTTACACGAGTCTTTCTTAAGATTGATTTGTGTAGTTGCTGTTTACATTGTAATATATGTTTCACTTATCCCGAATCAATATTTTTTGTTGATATCTATAAATGAACTTCTTTTTTAGGGCGTCAAGGATCAAAATTGTTTATTCACTTTTAGATGGATTGTCAGTTACATTTAAAATTACTTTTTATGCTATGAATAAAAGACAAACACGTCTGTTTCACTTGCCTCAGTCCCGAGGGAAGTGAAACGGTTTTTTTTCTGTGGACGTTTTCTGTTTTTTTCCGATTCTGAGCGGACGTAGAGTTATGTTTTGTTAAATTTATAACACATTATTATATTCCAGAAGTACATTTTATATTGTCGCTTTTATTTAGGTAATGCCACTTAATTAGCCGAAGAAAAAAAAAAGTATGTTTCACTTACCCAACTTGACCTTATATAAAAATAATGTACACGTTATGAAATGAAAAAAATAAATTTGAATTTAACAGGTAGGTACGACATTGTTCATTTTCGCATGCCGGCAGTCCTTAAAGTAGTTCCCTAAGGGCGTGCGCGGCGCTTACGCAAGCTCCTTATCGATTGGTCGCGCCTGCGTAACGCTCGCCGCTCTAACCAAGTCGTTCACCCCGGCCATTCACGCAAAACACGCAGATTTGGAAACCAGTACGACTAGCACAACATCATTTGTCTCGCTTGTCTCTCAGCGCGTCTCCTTCACTGTCAACCAATAAGAGGAAGACTTACTGTGCTACAAAGGAGACGCGGGCACATTGCGTTACCCCCTTGTGCAAAGTGCCAGCTGCCTTGTGACATAATGTTTTATTCAAATTATTAGGTAGGTACCTACGTGAACAATGCGTCACTGGAAAAAACTAAGTCGCGCTTGATAAAAAAATGCCTACAATTCTACTTTTAATATTACGCGCTTCAGATAACACGTGAGTTATTATATTATGTGAGAGGAAAAAAGGTAATGTTAAAGAAGTATTTAGGCCCTGCTTATCAATGACGTCAAGTGGCGTTCTATTGTGTGTAGATTAGGGCATTATCACACTTGCGATTTGCGGGCGAGTTGAAAGCGAGGCGAGCGCGAAGCGAGTTCGCCGCGAGCTCGTAGCGATTTCGCCGCGGGCGCGCAGCGAGTTCGCCGCGCCGAGTATGGAGTTTTCCCGCGAGTACGCACTCAACAGTGTCTACACAATGGTGCAGATAAATTAAAAAAAAAAAACCGTATGTAACTTCTAAATTGCTTCTTAATATTTCAGCATACTTAGAACTTGCCTTAGAAGAATAAGTTTTGAATTACATAATTGATGTGTAACGCATCCATGTTCCAGCTACTGAGTTAGCTAACTAGCCTGTGTTTCAATATTATCATCACTGATATCACACTAATAAAATACATTCACGATGACCATCAGTGCTAAACTTAATTACGCTTTATTTTTACTAATAACAATATCCCGCCGGCGTAACCAAAGTATGCCATTAAATTTACTTACCTGTAATAGCAAGTTTTATAACACTGCGGTCGTAATGGAGATCATTTTCACTTAGTGTCTTATGCAATATTAAGTGTACAAAAATAAAGTTACTTTTGGTTTTTATAATTTAAAACACTAATGGGTTATGGAAAGTCAAAATATTTTGAGCGAATGAGCGATGTTTATTAAACGAGTGTTATTTTTTATATCTTTGTAGAACCAGTTAATTTTATGTGCAAATCTAAAGTATTTTTTTAGTGCTCGTTACGCAAAATAATACATAGATAGATAGATAAAAACTTTATTCATCTAATAATAAGTAAATTAAAGTTAATAATATAAACTATAAACAGGTAACTTGTTCCTTTATTTCTTCTAGTGTTGTACTTATTTGACTATTCGTTGTCATTAATTATTTCTCAATTGCTCAAAGGTTAACTGGAAAATATACCTTAAAGGTATCTTAAGTTCGTCTTTGGTCATCCGTGCTATTTTTAGTCCATTTTATAATTGTAATCTCTTTTCTTTGTACAATTAAATCTTTGTATACATATTATCTCTGGCACCCATATCTACCGATTCTTTGTAGGTACCTACCCATCAACTCAATCGTATGTAATTACCACGAATTAATAAAGTCACTGCATACGTTAGGACAGACAATACCGCGTAACGTAAGTACATCAATGAAACGCGACGCTTAGATACATCCGAAGCGTTTCTCGGAGTTGTTCTTAGATCATCGCATACATATTATCAGTCCGCAATACAATGTGTTACTGGAATTTTGCTCGAATTCGTTGAAACGTGAGTTGATCAACCACTCAGGAACTCGATATCGTAAATATCTTGGTCTATCCTTCTCTCTCTACAGTTGTGAAGGATGGAACAAAAAGAGATAGGGCTGCCGTGATTTTGATCTTCGAATTAAGCAGCAAGGCATTAGGTCGTGTTACGTGCTTCCAGGAAAACATTATGATTTGGACACGGTCTGTTCAGAGTGAGACTTACACGTAACGTTACACGAACCCCGAATAGGTACCTATGCCAATAGACGATGGTGTAAAACTTGGACATGAGTCGGCATTTAATAAAATGGTATTAAGATATAGACAAAAAGATTTCTCTTTTGACACTGACTGTAAGCCTAAATAAGAAACGAGTACAAATTATAGTTAAATAAAAACAAGCCTGTTAAATAGCTGTTTATGTCAAATCTCATTTAGTGATAAATATATATCAACTCAAAAAGACATATTGGTTTCGACCGAGTTCCCGTTTTTTGTATCAAAGATTAGACGCAGACTCATTTTAATGGACAATAACATGTTATCTAAAGGGCATTGGAAAAGTTTGCATAAATATAAATGTTTTTTTTTCTTAGCAGCCACGGATTATTGTCTTATTTAATGAACCTCTTGATACACACATAAATATAAATAGATAATTTAAGGCGTTTAATAGTATCGGAGCCAAGATATTGAAGATTTACATACCTGAACTAGGATGTTCCTTTGTTTTAGGCGTAAAAAAAACTTACAAAACTAACTTCAATAATCACGTGGACAAAACTTAACGTAATTTTCTTAGTAGTATTATTATTTTCAGTTTTCAGCTACTGTGAGGCTGGCGTCCACAGGTCCGCACCGTTCGCACCGGAGGCATCGGACGGATTAGTTATTAGGCGTAATGCGATCCGTCCGGTGCGCATCAGTGGACGCAGTTAGAATAGAATAGAATAGAATATGATTAACTGTGCTTATTACCTATAAACAATTTGTTGCTTTAATACAAAAGCGCCACAAATTAAAATGAATCTTTGTTGCATTTAAATTCAGAACGCCATTTACTTAAAGTTTTAAATCTAATTGTAAAGCTTGTCCCAGAAAAAAGTGTCGCTATTACTAACCAAGGTTGTTTGTCAGACTTCAATCAAATCAGTTTGAAAACTATTTTCCTAGTTAGCATATTGTCTATTATTTGAATTAAGATAAAAAAAACAGATGTTAGTACTGGTATTTTTAAAGATGTCGTCAGTTAAAGAAAAGTTTCATGAAAATATGTTCAGTATCGCGGTATATCTGTGAAAAACATTGCATCGGAGCTTAAAACCTCAGTAAGAACCGATCAAATAGTTTTAAAACGGTTCAGAGAGGGTGGTAGCATACAACGAAAGCCTGGAGGTGGCCGTAAACCTGGGTTTGTAAATAAAAATATAGAGAGGAACATTGTGGCAGCGTTACAGAAGAAACCTACTCTTTCTGTACGGGACTTGGCCAAAAAATACAAACAATCTAAATCTACGGTGCAAAGGGTGAAAAAGCATAATTCTATAAAGTCATTTAAACAAGTTAAAGTACCCAACAGAAGTGCGAAACAACAAACGGAGGCTAAATCCCGGTCCAGGAAGCTCTATTCGGAAATGACTAAGAAAAAATATTGTATTGTTAAGGACGACGAGACCTACTGTAAACTTGACTTCAAGTCACTTCCATCCAGGTCACCACTATTATTCAGCCACTGATAGAAAAACTGTTGATGAAGAGTGTAAGGTCATAAAAATGGACAAATTTGCAAAGAAAGTTCTCGTGTGGCAGGCGATTTGTTCATGAGGCAAACGCAGTACACCGTATTTTGCCAAAGGAACCATTAATGGTGATTATACCTGAATGAATGCCTTAAAAACGATTGTTGCCATTCATTAGGAAGCACAGTAAACGTGTCCTCTTTTGGCCTGATTTGGCCACGTGTCACTACTACACGAAGCGGGCAATAGAGTGGTACAAAGCAAATAGTATCGATTTTGTTGAAAAACACCAAAATCCTCCCAATTGCCCTGACTTACGGCCCATTGAGAAATATTGGGCTCGCATGAAGCAAAAGCTTTTAAAACACAAAAGTAATGCCACGTCAGTGGAAAACTTCAAACGGAAATGGAATGAAGCTTCCAAATTAATCACCGATGATGATGTACAAAAATTAATGGCACGGGTTAAAGCAAAATTAAGGAGTTTCTGGATGAACAAAACTTAAACCGATGTTTATAGGAATAAAATGTATTTTAAGAATATTCAAATACAACTGTGTTGTAAAATTTAATTAATTTTATTATTTGGTGGGGTTTTTTAACAAGTTAATATGCGACACTTTTTTCTGGGACAAGCTTTATTTGTTTTTGATTTGTGGCGCTTTTGTATTAAAGCAGCGAATTGTCTCACTATAAAGAAGGTGGGGTATGGGCAGGAACAGAAATGATGTTTCGTAATGGACCCACATTGGCTCACATAAAATTCTTATTCCTCTTATTGTTTTACTACAGATTTAGATATTTGTTTTCATATTTTTTTTGTTCATAATTTGTTATTCATAATCATCGCAACTCCTAAGTGAATATTACTGAAACCGTTCTGATTTTAGGACGTTTATAAAACAAACTTAACCTAACCTAACCTTATTTACCAGTTGGATATTTTTAAAATCCTGAAAATAAACAGGTGTATGAATAATATTGATCATGAAGAGTGACCATTATGATGTAAAATGGTATGAGATACAATTTCAGATTTCCAATAATCTAATTTGCAATATTATATGAACTTTGGCGCACTTTTAGTAATGTCGTATTGCAGTCAGGTAGTTTTAAAGACTTTAGATCCACGATAAAAAAAATATATGAATAACACAGTTTAATGCTGACCGTACTTCTCACTTTGATTCATGTAACGTATTTGTAAACTCTTTATTGCACGTGAACAATTACAGGACACATTTCCGTCAATATAGTAATATAAGTAATTATGTAGATAGGCGAACAAGTTAATTAATAAATGTCAAATGTAACAACCCTCAAAAGATCTACTATGAGCCATTCGAGAGTTCCTACTATGTCCACCTTCCTATCTCCATCATCATTACCAGCTCAATGGTACCATGTACTTTATTGTCATCGGAATTGCATATTAGTATTAAAAAAATCAAGTCAATTCGATAACTTGACGTAGGTTAAAATTTACTTCAAAATTATGTTACAGATTTGTTTCTGAAATAGTTAGTGAAGTTAATATGAGTGTGATGATAAGTGTGTTTCAAAATATATTACAGTTGAACTCATAAGTAGCTATACATTAAAGTACCTTGTCGCAACGTATTAAAGTGAGTCGTTTGAATTTAGTAGATCAATAGCTGCGACAAGGTACTTAAATGTACGGTAACTTATGTGTTTGACCGTACCTATACATACCTCGATAGATGCCTAAACGAGAGTTTTTTATCTAAAAAGGAAAAAATATGTGTGTGCAATTGTTGTAAAACGGTCCCTACTCAGCATAATGTTGGCTGTGATGTTGGCCAACGCTGGTCTTCCAAGGGGACCGCTCGGTAAAATCATGGAAGGTGACAGACAAAACACACACACACACACACACGGTACAACTATATTTAAAACAATGAAATAAAAGTAAAAGTAATAATACATAGAAACGAGTAGGTACACACATACGTCGGAACAGACAGCGCCCAGGGAACCGATTTTTGACTTTCGAGCGTTCGAAAGTTTCAATCGAAAGTAACCAAAAACAATAAAATGGTATTTTTGACTTGCGAGCGACAGAAAATATGAACACGAGTGGTCCGTGGCATTCGTTTTGAATTCTATCAATAGAAAGTATCATTTGGCATCTGTCAAACCTGTTAATACTAAAACAATTACAAAATTAGCTACATAAAGTAAAATATTACAATAGGTATGTCAAGTCTGGAGGAGTATTTAATTTTAGTAAATAATAATGAAGAGGAAGAAGATGAATTTGTGCCTGCGCAACCGCCGCGTTTTCGGCTAGCGGAATTAGGAAACGAGCCATTTCTCGAAGCGAAAATAAATTTAAGAAGAATTACAGATTAAGTAAAAGCCTATGCAGATATTTAATTCATAAGTTAAGGCCGTTTGTCTCGGATGCTCAACGACCATGTAATTTAAGTATTAACGCAAAGGTAAGTTAATTAGTTTTGTGTGATTATTATGGATACCTACCACATAAAGTTTTTGCAATTATGTTACAAAACAATTGCATGTTCTAACCAGTTACTATTATCTAGAAAGAAAGAAAGAAACCTAGCAATGACATAGACATCCACAGACGAGGAAGCGTTTCATTTAACCTAAATTTATAACTAGTCAAGAATTTGTAAAATAGCGTAATAAATCTCACTCGCACTTAAATAATAATTAACTTGTTATAATTTCAACTTTTGATAGTTTCACACATTTATTCGCATTCAAAATATGAATTACAAAAAACCGGTAAAACATCGACTTACTGCGTATAACGAAACGCGTTCCAACTTAACAGGGCCTCTATTCAGGTGCGTTAAAACGATATCGTGATTGACGCGTTTAAGAATCGTTTATGTCACAGTCGCCATTATTGTAAATGACATAAGAGTTATGAAAACGTTGACAATACGGAGACAGGTCAAAAACTATATCGTTATAACGCAGTTGAATAGAGGCCCAGTACTATTTAGTCAATCCCTCAGTTTCGAGTGAGAATCTCAAAAATATGGAATTTGGTACCTTTCGAAAATAAAGCGTGAAAGATTGTCGCATTCGAATATTTTCTACTGCTGGGTTTTGAAATCGAACGCTCTAAAGTCAAAAATCGGTTCCCAGGTGACAAACGTATATTTAAACTAATTGAACGTGTATCTGTTCACTAGTCTTGGCAGAATATTATTTTGTAGCTTATCTGTGTCATGTGACGCGTGCTTTACATATGTGGTTTCTGTGCGCAAACGCAGAACAACAACACAAACACGGTACGAATAATGCAGTTACCTAAAAAATCAACCGATGGTTAATAAGTTAAGACCACCATAAACTTATCTTGAATTTTCTAAAAACAATAGAGCAGTATCTTCTGTATTGGCATAACTAAATGCCACCATCTAACTTTATTACTACGAAGTACGTACCCACGATGGAGTAATACTAAGAAAAGCTATATGTAGGTACACATAGCGATTTACAATTATTTAGCTCGTAAAACTATATTTCCCTGCTACTTAGGTATTAAGTAGGATTGTATAAACCTTAAAGTTCTTAATTAATTTAAAATTGACCATTTTAGGCACTGATTATTCACCGTCGTTTTGTAAAATTCGGACGTGTTGATGTCTTTCTTGTCTATGAAAACACTGAAGCAGTAAGCAAAGTAGGTCGAAGTGGTTTTTGAATGATTGCAAACATAATAATATAAGCAAATGTATATACGTCACTGAAGACCGAAGAGCTGGCAGTTTCCTCGGTCAACGCATTAGTTTAACTATTCAGCGAGGAAATTCTGCCAGTATCTTCGGTACAATGCCACAGGGCCCTTTTTTTGACCTAGCTCTTTAGTACTAAACTAAACTAAATTCTCATTTGTAAGTTTTTTTGATTTATCATGTAGTACTTTATATGGTAAATCTCTATTATTGATCTCTAGGTCCTATCAGCCCACATAAACCCACTACGGGTCATAGGCCTCTCTCTTGCGCCAAGCTGTCTGGTCCTGCACTTGCTTCATCCAGCTCTTTTCTGATACCCTCACCCGATGATTGTCGTTAGCTAATCAAATTAATCTGTATTTTAATAAAAAAGTGTTCTTACATCCTGTAACTTTTTCTACCTATAGTTATAATTATTATTCTAATAGCGCCGCCTTCTCCAGCATGTACTAGTGCCAGCAGCTAGCAGGGCTTAATAGGTAGGAACACGTGCAGACACCACCATATAGTAACTTGACTTATCTAGCTAGTCTTGTCTGCCGCTACTCTGAAATTGCCCTTTTCCACCGACCGACTTCCCGCCTCGACCAGTGTTGTGCCCATTTCCACTTTAAGCTTGTGACCCAGCTACCAACGTCATCACCTTTTAATTAGTCTCCTAACTAACCACGTTTTCTCTAGGTATTTATAAAATTATTTCAAAACCTGTGGCTACAATGCATGTTATATTACATTTATTAAATAATTATTCATTATATTTTAAGAATATGTTATTAATTAAGTTTAGTCATAATTAATCAATAAGTTGTCGCTCAGTCAAAATGTAAAATGTGACATCCAAAAATGCACGTATGCATAAATAAAATTCCAAAAAGGAAACGGACCTAAAATCCAGCTTAAGTTATTATTCGGCGCGGGTACTGGGGTTGAACTTGAAACAAACAAAGGGTTTTATAATTGATCATAGCAGGCACGACACGCAAATGACTTTGATGCCGTATTCAAAACACAACTTACCGCAGCGAGAAAATACTATTTATTTAATACGCAGTTGAACTATATATTATAAATTAGATGGAAGAAAATAATTTCATAATAATCAGACCTGTCCTCTATTTTAACCATCTTGACAATGACACGTGACATGTGACTATTCGGTATGTTATATACCTACATGACAAAATTAACACGCTAATACGTCACTAAGTTTCGTATAGGCTGCGCCTTGTGCACTGACATGTCTCCTGTCACTTGTCATTGTGAGGATGGTGAAATTGTGGGGGTCTTATCTTAAATTCTTCCATTCGAAGGTACATTTATCCCATAAAATATAACAGTTCCCGAGGGAATAGCCATACATAACTTCTGTACAGACGGAGACACGGGAAAAGGCTTGAATGTATAATATAATACATTTTTACTACGTTAAAATTAAAAGTTCGAGTACAGGTAAAGTAGGATACTCGTAAACATCTTAGGCTACTTGTGCAAAATGTGATTACAGAATTATCAACCAGTTTTTTATAGTTGTTGGTAATTCTGTAGCTCTGCCTACCCTACTCTGGCAATGAAGGCGTGATGTTATGTATGAATTAGTGAATAATAATTAAATACATTCAATAAAAGAGAAACTATGCTATTTACTTACGTGGATCCCTCGATTAAAACATTAACTTGATCTATAATTATTACATTAATTAGTGATAAAGGCTATTTAGGTATATTCCCATCCCAACTAGTTATTCGTAATAACTAATAATGACAACACTATTTTAATTTTAATAACGTAATAAGAAGTTATTCAAAAGGCTAGTTTCTCCAAATAGTTTTCGAACTAGCAAACAAACACAACAAATTATTCTAAAAGTCTAGAAATTAAAGGATTACTAAAATAATATTTTTATGTAAGAGACTTTTTAACCATATATACCTAATAATGCCAATAATAAAGTAATTGTTGTCGCCATTATACGCAGGGAGGGCACGCTCCAGGCAGAAGTTATCACCCAACAATAGTGAGTGATATCTACGTAAGGGAGATATAAAAATGTGTCACCTACTTTACGCGCCTTCAAGGTCTCAAAATGTTATTATTTTATTATTTTACGATAACTCCTTTAGACTCATAATTATTCCATTCCTTACCGACTAATAATAATATTATAAGTTTAAACGTAATCAGCTTAGTTAAAACTATAACACTGATGTCACGGACAAAGCGATAAAAAATGTCCCAGACATCATTTAAGATGATTTGAAATTAAATTGCAAAAAACATTATCTTGTCGGCTTATAGTTGCTTCCGCAGAAAACATTTCTAAGACGTGATCAAAGTTGCCTAGTAACACTAATATCACACAGCCAAAGAGAATAATGATTACGTCAGTTAAAATCAGAAAAAATGCTTGGATACAATATCGATAATATTTTGAGCAGGTTAGAGTACATTGAGGACAAGTAGATCAATTCTTTATTTATTTACTAACTCGTCTTTCGTTATAAAATTGGTTAGCCAAACATTAAATATAATATCAGAGTTGCATGTTGACAGTTGTTTAATAATGCTTTGCAAATTACTGTACCGACTATTATCGGTTATTATCTGGGTTTGGGTTTTTCCTAGTATTATTAAATGCTAAAAGAATACATCGTAAACGTCATTTGGCTGTATCGATTTATTATTGAACTAATAACCTACTACTATTTAAATATTTACTAGTTACGTACGAGTATCGTGCCTGATCTTAGCAAACACATTGTTAGTAACTTCATATCAAAACTGGTAGATTCTTGTAAATTCGTTTATTTGCCTTATACACATTGTATTATTAGCATTACCTGACGTCACAATTATGGACCATTCATATTGAACATCGTTATATCATTTATCTGTTTGTTAGTAAATGTAAGTATGGTTTCTCATTTATAACAAACTTTATTTATTGGTAAAATGTACATGAATTTGTTATTCATTGAATAAATTAATTTTCTTTCGGAGCCTTTTATCAAATTTGAAAGGGATAAAGAACCAGTATCTATTCTAGCAGTATTTTCAAAACCAAAATGTAAGATATCTTTGAAAAAAAATGACCGTATTTCATAAACAGGCCTAGAATGAACCTGTTTAAACGATATTTAAACTTTCTGTGTAACGATAAAGACCAGAAAGAGATCTTTTGTCATAAAATTATAAGTTTTTCGTCTATACTTAATTATTAGGAAAATGATTTAGTACAATGGTGTCAACAAATAAAACTCTTAGCGTAAACGGATAAAAACAATATAATAAACTTATTGCGTGTTATGGTGGGGCGTGCCGACTTAGCCCGGTCTCCCAGATGAACATTGTTATGAGTTGCGAAGCCTCCGCCGCGCCGGCGCCTCGACAACAAGTGATGATTAATAGTTTTAGACAATCGAGATCACGCAGGTATTTTTATTGTAAAGTAGAACACTCATGCGTTTTAACTAATTTGACTCTTTATGCTAATTTAGCTTAGTGTAATCATCTAATGTAATGAAATTATACATACATTTGAACATTGTAGTTTCAGACCTTCATTAACTGTCAAAAGGCTGCCAAAAACAAATCTTTACAGCAAGTTCTTCGTTATTTGCATACAATAGCCTGGGCCGAAATTAGGTACATAAGCGAGAGCGAAAATTCGCTAACAATTATCACTTATTCATGTCAAGGAGTAAATGATCGAGGATAACTAAACAGTGCGCAAACGCACCTGTACATTGACGTCGGATAATGCGCAAGTCGCTGTTTGCAGTGAGATCGACGACCCAATTTGCTTGAAAACAGACCATGAAATCCCATTCATAGCACATTTATTGTTACTTTCTTTTTCAATAAAGAACGAACATTGAGCGCATGCGTATTAACAATGAACGTCGTTAAAGTTAGTTACTCCCTTGTGTTATCTAAACAGTTTGTTTTCCTCAATACGGACTTTACAAGTTACAATTAACCAAGTGACTTCCCAAAGTAGCGGCGATCGTTAAAAATGGAATCTAAAGAATCAAACGCGCTGTGTGTTTGTCCTGTGACGCTAGAGAGGATTTTTAAAGCAAATGTAAACGATTTTCATAAACTGACAAACTGTATGGATTTGACGTAAGCGCTCGACATAACCATCCGATAGCCTACGTCAATTCTATACATTTTCGATAATGGTAACGATCGTTGAAGCATCTTGTCCGGGGCTAATGTAGTCCAATAAGCGGTTACGTACGAATACGTGACATGATAATAGAGACATTACAACAGCATTATTTAACAACATCATTTTTATCATTATTTTTAGAAAAAATATAATTAGTCACGAAATGGTCACAACTCAGCGTGATGCTGGCAGAGCCAGCGCTATTCTTCCGTTGTGACCATTTGATGAAGACACGGCGCAATGACAATCGCACATGCATCAATAAAAAAACAGATAAAACACGCCACAGAACGTTATAATGCCGTCGTGCAAACACCGCTTTACACAGCTAAGTATATACAGTCTGTGAGTTTAAAAAAAAAAACTTAACTAGACCTTAGCTATGACATATTAACAATTACATAATTCGCTTCGCAGCAAAAGTAGGTCAAGGACCATGAAAATCAAATTAAAATTACAAAATTTACTACAAAACCAATGGAGGTTATTTTTAAATTTGAAAGTGTACACAAACAAAGAAAGAAAAACAGCTACCTAGTAACATCATGCTTTTGAATGCATTTGTGTAACATATGAAAATGAGCTTTACAAATTTCATCAATACAGCCGAACAGCCATTAAACGATTTAATTTAAGCCAACTTATAGTTATGTAACTTATGTAGTTTAGTCGATAAGTTTTATTGTTAATTTTGTTGTTTAACCTTTTGACCGCCACGGCCGCCTGCTACTTTTTGTGCCCCTCACGCCAACGACGTCATGTGCCGCAATCGCGCTGATACAAAATGTATGGAGCGTACCAAGCCCTCAGCGTCCCAGGCACAAAAATCCGAAGACGCGATTTTCCGGATTTGGCGGTTAAAGGGTTAAGGTGCTTTGGGGTAATTCTGAAAAGAATTACTACACATCTGGGCAACATTATTTTATTATCACTAAGGTTAGGATTTTAGTGGCATACCGTTCTACAATCCATGGAGTTGCTATTGTTAATTATTATGTTTAATGTTAAATATAAAATTTTACTACTAACATAGTCTTAAGATTACCCTGCTACTTATGTTAGTAGCAGGATAATATGGATCTCCTAGTCTGAAATAAATAACTTTTTTTTTATTAACATACTATTTCAATATAAAATGCTTACTAAATTCCTAAAAATATTTTTGGTTCGTTTTAATTAAACCTACAGGTCTGGTAGTTTGTTATGCTGTCACATCGAGAGAAATCCTCCGTACAAAGTTCATTTAAAATGGTCCAGTGGTTTTATTTATTAATTTCGAAGTATGACAATACTGAAGATTAAAATCAAAGTGGTTTATAATAATTAGGAAATATCGATTTCATGGATTTTTAAATCATGATTCGCCATCAAAGGTCCAACGCCCGCGACTTAATTCGCGTAGAATAAGTTTTCGACTACTCCCCATTTTAACCCCTTAGGGGGTGAATTCCAAAAATCCCTTCTTAATGCACCCCTAGGATATCGAAGGAATATTCCCTCCTCAAGTCCCAAGGCCCAGGTTACCGATGGTGCGTTGTCAGTCACTCAGTCACGGTACGTTTTAGGTATACATGTTTAGTTGGCTTTTGTCGCGAATTTGGTGACGTAAAACTCGGCAATATTTCTTCGGTATTACCCCTGTAGGGATTTAATTTGAAAAATTTGTCTTTAGTATCAATCAATCAATCAATCAATCAATATCATTTATTTGCAGAATACAGTACACAAGATGTTACAGTCAATTTAAAATATTATATTATGTCCAGTGTATCCAGATTGCAAGCATCGTGCAAATATTGTTAATCATGTAATAAAGAAATGTAGCGCTTTACACGAAAAATAAATTACTAAAATAATTTCGATTTAGCGTTTACGTATTATTTAGATGACGATAGCTTCCACAAATATTTGTAATGGGTAGTTAAGAAAATTAATAATAACTATGAGTAAAAGTAAACATGATCAAATTACTCTCAAAGATTAAAAATAAAACCCGCCCATTGGTTACTTCACAAAAACGTTGACAGCCAGCAAAAAGATGCAGCTCGAGAGTCGAGTAGTCAATGTAATAACTAGAAATAGAGTTGCCGATGGTTTGCATTGTATTTTGAATTTTTGCTATTGTATAATAACATAAAAGCATAATAAAATTATGAATCTATTTTATTTTTAAAATTTAACCCCATATAATTAACTTCTATTCCAGTATAGGTAGTTAAGTAGTTGTAAAAAGAGCACTAATAACTTTTCGTCAGTTTTATTTATGATCTTGACCATATGATCCATATCAGATAGTCAAAACTAACAAAAGTAATAGTTATAAGCTGAGTTTCACAACTTTCATACTTGTTAATATCATCTTAAGAGCACAGATTATGTGCCTTAATACGAAATGACTTAAAAACAAAAACAAAACGTAATTACGCAATACTTAGCTTTTTACAGCGGTGAGTCGCGTTATTACTGGCTCTCCGAACTAATTCTGAAGAAGTTTGGTCGGTTAGAGGTCAAACGCATAGAACTTCGCCCAAGGCTCCTCGCAAGTCGTCGACCCGCCGTCACCTTGCCTCGCGCCAACTTACGCAATTAGTTAATGTTGTCGTCTGCATGCGCGCCCACCGGCCTCGACAGCCTCTCGCTAAAATTCGGTACCTGTGCATGCATTCACAACTGTAGTACATGTTCTGAGGTCGCAATAAAAGCTATACACTTGTTTGAAATTAACGATAGAGGTTACAAAAATCTTCTTAGAATTGTGTAAATTTTATAATGGTCCGTTTATCGTAATACTTAAAAGCTTAGTGTATTGAAATATAGGTACCTTAACATTTTCAACTACAATCAATCTAAGTATAATGTTTCTTCCGAGCTTGCCTGATTATACATTAACGAGTATGACATAATATAAAAAAATGAAAGCAACGAAATAGTCTGATAGACGTAGTGGTTGTGTGTTCTGTGGTGCTACGAGCGGCGTAGCACTCGGCGCCGGCGCAGCAGAGAGGGGCGCCGGCGGCGGTCCTGCGCGCACCTACCTATTTATTGGCAAGGCCACGCCAGCGGCACGCCAGTGCGCAGACGTCGGTCGCACGCGACATATCTGCTAACTGTGACTGTGACTAACTTCGCGAGCCGCGATACACGTCCGCGTACAAATATTATGATTCACTAAACACAAACAAACATTTTGGATCCTTTTATTTTATTAGTTTCAAAGTTTAAAAATGCTCTCATTTCTATCAAATTCGAAGCTTCTGTGGGGACTATGGCAATTGGTGAACTATTGTGCGATGCGCACGTCGGTGCCGCTGGTGGTAGTGGCGCTGGCGGCGCTGGTGGCGGCACGGCTGGCGCGGCTAGCACGCGAGGTGCGCAAGCTGCCACCGGGCCCGTGGGGCCCGCCCGTGGTCGGCTATCTGCCCTTCCTGGGCGTGCGCCATAAGACCTTCCTGGAGTTGGCGCGCAGCTACGGCGCGCTGTTCTCGGCGCGGCTTGGCAACCAGCTCACCGTTGTGCTCAGCGACTACCGTCTCATCCGCGAGGCGTTCCGCCGCGAGGAGTTCACAGGACGCCCCAGCACGCCGCTCATGCACACGCTCGACGGCCTTGGTAAGTTTATTATGATCCACTACCGGATAATGATAGTGGATTTATCACTGAAAAGTCCAAAATATTAATAATAAAATAAATTGTGATTTATTCCGATATCGTTACCAAATTGTTTTATTTAAATCTTGGTAAGCACAGTCAGTGTTTGTAGCGGAAAATCTCATGATTGGAAAGAACTAACAAATGCAAAATAAAGTGCACATGGCACACGCGCGAGTGGGCGGTGCTGCGCCGGTGCACGCGCCCCGCTCCCTGCGCTCGCGCCGCCCACAGCGCGACCCCTCGCCGGTAACTAACCGCCTCCTCTGTGTTGCAGGAATCATTAACAGCGAAGGCAGACTGTGGAAAAGCCAGCGTCGTTTCCTTCATGAAAAACTACGCGAGTTCGGTATGACCTACATGGGAAATGGAAAGAAAATCATGGAGTCGAGAATAAAAGTGAGTTTTAAGTTTGAATTAAGCATGAAACTTATTAATCATAATTGATAATACAATGTAAAGTGTTAAAGCGTCATATTTTAAAAGTGTATTGTGTTCTACAGAATGAAGTGTACGATCTGATCGCCAATCTGCGCAACACTGAGGCTGCTCCCATTGACGCTAACCCGCTGCTGGCTCTTGGCGTGTCTAACGTCATTTGCGGCATCACCATGTCGGTTCGTTTCAGTCATGGAGATCAGCGATTCACCAGATTAAACCATTTAATCGAAGAGGGCATGAGACTCTTCGGTGAAATTCACTATGGTGAATACATTCCACTTTACAACGTAAGTTACTTTTACAGCACATTAAAGCTCAATTACACGCCTAAATATTGTTTTATGAATTTGTAATTTAAACATTGTTTCTTGTTCGTACAGTATCTGCCCGGCAAAGCCCAAGCCCAAGTGAAAGTCATGAAAAATCGCGAGGAAATGTTTGCATTTTATCAAACGTTGATCGACGAACACAGAGCTACACTAGATTTGGAAAATGCCCGGGATCTTATCGATGTCTATCTGATCGAAATTGAGAAGGCTAAGCTTGAAGGGAGAGCTGGAGAGCTGTTTGAAGGAAGAGATCATGGTAAGTTTCTCATTCGTTGTTGTATTACTTTTAAATTCTTGTGCCGCGTTAATTATCAAGGAAAAGAAAAATAACACTAGCTTTATTCTGACTAAACAAAAATTGTTATGCATATTTGACTGTCATATTAATTTCAACATTTATTTACAGAATTGCAATTGAAACAAATTTTGGGCGATCTCTTCTCCGCTGGCATGGAAACCATCAAATCATCTCTACTCTGGATGCTGGTGTTCATGCTGAGGAACCCCGACGTGAAGCGAAGAGTCCAGGAGGAGCTGGACAACGTGGTCGGTCGGGAGCGGCTGCCCACCATCGAGGACATGCCCAACCTGCCCTACACCGAGACCACAATCCTTGAGACACTGCGCATGTCAAGCATTGTGCCCCTCGCCACCACCCATTCACCAACCAAGTAAGTACCGTCATTTATTTGAAATACTTACCTACATGAACTTTAATAAGGACCGTTCGGAAAAAATAACTTCATGACAAATATACTAACAGTAAGTTTTTTTCATCAGGGACGTTCATCTTAATGGATACGTCATCCCCGCCGGATCACAAGTCGTTCCTCTGATCAACTGCGTCCATATGGACCCGAATCTTTGGGACGAGCCTGAAAAGTTCAACCCGAGCCGATTCATTGACGAAGACGGAAAAATAAAAAGGCCGGAGTTCTTCATGCCCTTTGGAGTGGGACGGCGGATGTGTTTAGGCGACGTGCTGGCGCGCATGGAAATGTTCATGTTTTTCTCGTGCGTGATGCACCAGTTTGATGTGCAGTTAGCAGAGGGAGCGTCTTCCCCTTCCTTGGAGGGTACGGTGGGCGCCACCATCGCGCCTCAGGCCTTCCACCTGCGGTTCGTGGCGCGCGCGCCGCCCGCGCCCGCGCCCCCCGCGCCCCCCGCGCCGGAGCACCCGCACCTGCGACACGTCGGTGCGCACTAATCGACGCGGATCCTCCGCTCCCCCCTTTACCCACCAGTATTCACTGATCACTCGTTTTAGAGCGCATCGACGACCATTTATTTAAGTCTTTATCGTAAGTAACGACGTCGTGACAGCGACTGTCTAGGCTGTGCAAAAAGTGTTCAATTTAGTAGTAAACAGATTAGAGGTATTGAAAACTCCCATCGTTGAGATTATAAAATGTTGTTCGTATATGTATGCAGTATTAAGAAATAAGTTGATTTCTAATATCCGACCTGTGAGGTCTTTGGAAATTACATATTACGAAGTACATTTGTAACAAAATTGTTTAAAATAAGCGCTAGTTAAGTTATACTATACCAAAATTGTATGTTCATTCTAGGTCATTATTTATTAAGATCACTGAGAAGAGTGTCTGTCTGTTGAGTGTGATCTCATGTTTGTTGCGTTGTATAGAATAAGGTTACTTAGGACTCGCAAGTGTTTATCCGAACTTTCTAGTTAACATGATTTGGTTTTGTACCTTTCGAGACTAAGATAACATTCCATCATAGCTTAGGTTCAACCGGTAACTAGTCTACAAAATATTATTTATGTAAGTGATCTTTATCAGTTAAAATAAGTGTCTAACATTTCAATTTTGGCAACCAAGTTGCTTAGTACTGAACTCATGTTTATCCTTTCAGCTCACCGCTAAATAGTTTACTACCAACTTATTTGCCTTGTAAATATTATAGCTATAAATAAAAAAGAAAAGTTCGCTATAGAGCAATAAAACAAGAGAAAATACTTAAATGCACATTTTTTATTTTTCCTCTAAGTTAACTAAAACAATTGAAAGAGCCATAAGCTATTTCCACTTCTTCATAATTGAAAGGTTTAACTATAGTAAATATTTTCCAAATGAGAAATAAAACGAAATTAAATAATTTGGCTCTATAAAGAATTACAATAAAAAAGCACAGGTGGAGGCGTTAAAGTGAGACCAACTTTTCCTCTCATTTCTTCTTCCGAAGGAGGATCCGAAGCAAGCCTTATATTTCTGCGGCGGAATAGCCGCGCCACCAAGCCGCAAGTCACCATACGAGATAGTTCATCTCCGGGACACATGCGTTTTCCTAAAATAAAAGGATTAAAGTTAACTTTTCATTACATGGACCGCTGCCTTTCTAATCTTACGTAGCCGTAGCTTGGATGAATTACTTTCCGGGGTTGGCATCACCTCAGTATAAATAATAAATATATATTTTAAAAAAACTAACCAGTTTGAAATGGTATGAACTCCTGCGGTTTAAGAAGACTGCCATCGGAAGATATGAACCGACTTGGTTTAAATTCTTCGGGATCTTCCCATACTTTAGGATCCATATGGATAGCCCATTGAAGTGGAATCACCATGGCTCCTTTTGGAACCAAAAAATCTCCCAAGTAAGTATCCTGAAACAAGAACGTAATGTTCGTATTGTTTTGTAACTTAAAATGTTATACAAAAAACATTTTCTCTTTCAAACCATTAAACATCCATGAGGAATCCCAACTGGAACTATCGATCTAATACGCTGAGTTTCACAAATAGCTGCCATTAAATGAGGTAATCTGGCTCCATCTACTTCACCTTCTTCGGGGTATACAGTCAGAATTTCTTTACGTACTAGTTCCTGCGGAATGAGATATAAAAGCACAAATTAGAGTAAGAAAAGGCATACAACTGCCAAAACCCAGAATTCTGGAATTAAAAGTATTAAATGCAATCATGAATACATATATCCTTGGCATAATCTTACCTGTTCATCCGGATACAGGGCCATATACAACAAGAACCAGGCAAGTGTAACCGACGTCGTGTCAAGGCCTGCTCCGAACATATCGCACAGCAGGTAATGCATCTGTTCATCCGTAACATAACAAGCAGAATCATCGTTATTATCAAACCTCCGCTTCTGCTCCTCTAGAAAACTATCCAAAATGCATTCTCCCTCAGTTGGAATTAGAGTATTTGGGTCAAAGTAGTGTTCTTCCGCTTTGTTAGTTTGGTTACTATATTTTATACATTTCATATGTCCTTCTGGGTGTTCATTGAAGAGGTCAGCGTGCGGGGGATACTCAGCCCCAGCTGGCCGATCTAGTCCCAGCATTTTGCGACGTCTGGCTATAATGCTGGCGTATAGCCTATGCGTTTGTGCTTGCCCTCTCACTAGAACTTCCATTGTCTTCCTTATGGATGGCGAGAAAAACCTAAAATAAGTAACTTGATAAAACGTAGAATAAAAAAACTCAAAAGGCCTAATACCAAATGAAAATAGGTAAACAAACCTCATGAAAGGCAAAAAGTTCACAACGCCGGCCACTCCCATCTCGTGGCATCCTTCTTCTTGTATCTCGCGCAACCAATTCCAAGTTTTATCTTCAGGAGGAAATTTATATCCCAAAATAATTTCATTTACCACGTTGCCAAGAGAGTTTGACAGCATGTGAGTCAAATCTAGGGCCGAGCCGGATGATTTTTCTATGTTCTGAAAGTATATGAATACATAATAAGTTGACAGCAAAATTGGAACCTTATTTATCTAAATTTCCGTGTTGGTCTTCAGTGTTACGGAGGCTGATTTTAATTATATTCATTAAAATAAACAGAAGATATTTTTTTTAAATACTTCTTACAATACTTCCAAAATGACGAAGTTCCTCGAATCGGATGCATAAACGCAAAAAACACGTGAGCATCATAAAAACACGCAAATCAGTTTAATATATCTGCCAAGTAGATATCGATATTTAATTCTAGGTTGGATATTATATTTAAAAAATCAGACGTCGCCTGTACATTTATTTAGTTAGTCTTGATAAGTTTTAACTAGTTAGGTACCTTAGGTAAACAAGCTCCGGATACGAGAAGTCTTTACAAGGTAGACTCAACAAATTTGATTCAAAAGTCCCTATGGAACTATGTCAAAGTCAAGTCTTAATTAAATTCTTAAAAGTCTCGTGACTTGAATTGTTACGTCACTTTGATATAGTTTCTAAGTATTTATTTATTTTATATTGCTTGAAAAACACATTTTTATTATAAATTAAAATTGGCTTAATATTATTTCCATAACAAAGAAGTGTTTGAAAATATGTATAAAATATTTCATCAGCTTTGTGAATTCAAGCAGAGATTTAAATATGTAAGACAACTGAGATTTATATGTGTGATGATTGGACCATCTCACATACAAACCACTGCCTGAAGTTAACTGCACTGGGTTTTAAAATACCTAATAAATTATTTGATTAAGGTTGAAACCAAAACTTCTAATACATACCAATATAAGTAAATGTCTGAAATTTTTGTTTAATGATTACAATGTTGAAATGAGTAAGTTTTTGTAAAAATAGGACGTGAATGTCACAAAAAACAGAGCCCGAAAACACTACCTCGCTGAATTATTATTGTGGATTCGACTGGCCCGGCAACTTAAAGCAAAAACAAAACAAAGACATCCGAATATTGGTTTTTGTACCTAAATCTCAGCAGCATTTTGACTTTGACATCAAGAGGTCATGATCAAAAAAATTACCGAGTTTTTGTTTAGCAGGTACCAAGGAGTCTGGAGTTAAATGTGTTCGGGCACCTTCGCACTTTATTATGCAGATTCCCATTATAATGACTGTTCTATGCAAATGAAACATCAACTGTGGCAATAAAATTCACATTTTTTTTTTATTTGATTAAGAAAATAATAGAGTACCTATACATATTCTTCTATCGACAATTACCAACATACTATACTAGTGTTAACATACCTCAATAAGCTCGTATACTCCAGATGCAATTCGTTTTTCTAATTTGTCTCTTGATGCACTGTGCTTGCTCATGCCGTAACTTTTGAGCCATGCCGTTACCAACTTCCTCTGGTCCTTCCATAACGGACCCTCAGCGCAAATAATACCTAAAAATTATGAGTAAAGTTAACATTGAAGATCTTTTCATTTACTTATATCAAAAAGGCCGTCGTGACATTTTAAAAAGTGGCTTACCATTTCCCTTCATAATTCCATGTGTCAAAAACAAAGGAGCTCTCCCCGAAAAATTTTCTTTCGCAAAAGCCTCCCTGATTAATTTTTGGTCGGACAGCACCACGGCATAAATGCTGCCCATGCTAATGCCGTAAATCGGACCTAACTGCCTGGATAATTTAGTTAATGTCAAGTGAGGATGGGTGCGGTCAATGAACGGCAAATATCCGACCACGGGCAGGCCCCAGGGACCCGGAGGCAAAAGTTTCCATCTTGTTATCTTCTTAAAAATCCAGAAGCCCATAACAAAAGAGCACAGCCAAACAAAGAAGAAATCCATGTTGAGCTGAAAAAAAAGGGCTTAGTCAAGGCCAAAAGCCAAAAAATTGGAGCAAGGCCGAACGCAATGTGGCATGGTGTCAAAAATCTTATCTTCACGACTCAATTCTTTAAAGAGCTTACTTAGCGTACACACATGCTAGCTTGGATGATCCTAGTTATTTATTTTAAGCATACACTTACTTATTATTTGTTTTCAAATAAAATGTGAAATGCGACTTTAAAATTGTCCTAAGTAAATATGTATCGAATATAAAGCGCTCAAGGATGAGTAAATGAAAACATTGAACACTTTACGTTCCTTCAATCTTTTTACCCTTAACTGGCCTTAAATATTTAAAGTCCTGACTTATTAGTACAAAAATGCGAATCATTTTATAAAATATGTACTGCTATTAAGGAATCGGCAATATTCTTCAATTTAGTAATAAAGACGTGCATTACGTTGATGGCATTCCTATGCAAATGTTTTAGATGGGGTTGCGTCATCGCTGATTCGCTTACCATCAGATTTAACGAGCTGCTCTTTTATTTCCTTTTTACAAGCTTTTATTTAACTTATACATACGATGTCGATGCGAGTATGTACAAGTATCATTATGACATTGTGTCACACATTAAACAACGATTACATTTAAATAAGAACCACAAGAAAAATAATGCAGGTCTACTGGCAGCCGAGGTAACGATTCCAGTGTTCGACACTTTTAGTTGACATGCACCAATCATCGACAGAAGCTTTTAATTATAAGACCATACGGTTATAAATTGATAGGTGCAAAACAAATGAATAACTCTTATCTTCTTTGAATAAGAGTCAGTGTCGAACATGGTCCTTGGTCGAGTACTGGTGTGGTTACTTTACCTACATTTGGTGCGGTGACATATTATTAAAAAAATAAAGCGCAACCTGGGTGCGCGGCTGACATCACGGCCAAGTTCGGCTAGTTTAGGTATTTATTAGTTAGTTGTTAATTTTTAAGGCGGAGGGAATACTATTTATCTGCCAACAAGCTGTTACGCAGTTTGGCATATTATTGTATCGAGTTTTGTTGTATATTTTTATGAGGTAAATAAATAAATCAATATGACATGAAATATGCGATCTATAGATTTAAAGAATTTGACATGCTAGAGACTGAATATGTAAAAACGTAAGTAGATCTGCCGTACTCAGACATATTTTAGACACAATTAATAAAGTTCCTTTTTACACGACTGCCCAAAAAAAGGAGTGTAATCTTTTCAGGATTCATGTATGTAAGTTTGTAAGTTTCTTTATTCCACGATAACTTCCTAATGCTCATAAAGTTACCACAAGTAACATAAGCTAGGTTTTGTCGTTAAGAAAATCCTGTGGTGGCAATGGTATAAAAATAACTAACACCCAAATGAAAAAAGTTATCGAGTCTGGATGTTTTTTTAATCATAGTCTAGAAATTGAAGAGTAGGCTCTAAAAATATGACACATTAGGGTCCTATTTTGAATCGTTTACGAGTAACACTCATTTAAACTTTATGATAGTTCCGCTATTAGATTAGCGATGGCGGTAGCAGTCATTGTATATCATATTTGTACGTTTTGAATATAAAATCGAATCTGAATGTTTTGTTTTTCAATCGTCGTCTAATAATTATTATCAGTAATCACTTAAAGGAATAATATGAAAAAAGAAATAATAAAAAATGTGAATGTGTTTGTGAATTTAAAAAGCAATAACCAGCATTGCAATCAATGTGATTAATATGCCAAACAAAAAAGCGAATCAAGATAGTGAACCAAATTTGTATTGCAGTCGGGGGACAGTTTTGTGGTTTACATACATAACATCACGCTTTAATTCCCGGAGTGGGGTAGGCAGAGCTACAGAAATACCAACAAATCTAAAAAGACTTTTGTGGTTTATTTTCTTGATAATCCCCAGACTGCGTTTTTTATCTCTTGATTACGTTTTTTGTTTGGCATATTATCAATTTATCACATTAATTGCATTGCTTGTTATTGTTTTTTTAAATTCACTGTAAGGCATGGCAGGCGTGTTTTTTCTATTATTTTTAATTAATTATTTTTCAACTTCTGTATGAAAAATCGTCAAAAGAGATGACTTAATCGTCAATCTACACTAATATCGAGGGTTGCCTGGTCAAACAAAATAAATCGATATAATTTGTTGTGTCAAAATAACATAATCATCAAGACATAACAGTTTAAATTTGAATAATCAATTATTTCGATTTATTAGGTTTGACCACACAACCCTCGATATTAGTGTAGATTGACGAATAAGAGAAAAGATTGGTAACGATAAACATACCTACTTATATATGCAGAATACATACTTAAATCATAGTAAATATCCCAGACTCAGAAAAAAATACTCGCGACACACTTGAATAATTTTTTGCTGTATTATAGTTAACTCGAAATAATTTATTATTGATAAGCCCTAAGTTATAATATAACTATGCGCGCTACAAAAATAATAAGGTATTTAAGAAGCCTAAAATAAGGGTTGTTATAATTGAAAATACGTAAGAAAAAAATATTTTATTATCTTAGTTTATTTTATTAACATTTTATGATTGCTATTCTTTTCAGGATAAGTATCAGCTTGAGAGTTGCAAATGCGTACATGCACGGGTATTTTTCTCTAGTTAAAAACAAAGAGTATCTATGTCATTTTTGCTTAGTTATGCAATACTAGCGACCCGCCCTAGCTTCGGTTTATGTGAGTTTTCTGTGACATCCGTACCATAATGTACATAAAACATTCCGTCTAATATTAACTAACTGATGGTAAAAGCGCGTCAAAATCCGTTGCCTGGTTTAGGTGTTAGCGGACATACACACAGATAGAAAGACGCAAAAAGCGAAAAACCTACAATGCATTAATAAAATAAAAGAGATTAAAAAGATAAAGATAGTGATGTATTATTAAATAACTAATCATGAGGCTGGCAGCAATCGGCGGTAAAAAGAAATTACGACTTAAAAACACGTAAAAAAGTGTTTTAAACAGTTATTATTATTATTATAGTACCCATAGTACTTGCAATCAACGAAGACGCGCTACCTACAATATTTATTTAATTTTACCTACAATATAATAGTATCCTGCAGCATCAAATTTAATTGTAGGTACCTAGTAAATTTTAATAAATATCAAAATGATTAGTTGTTATCTTACATCACATTTCTTTTTCTTAAGATTTATCTGATGAAGAGAGGTGAGTAGCTTGATTACTGAGATAGATATTGTTAACCGTAATGAAATTTCAATATTATCTTAGAGATTTGTCAATCATTTGCTAGTCGGAAAAAGTTGAAACTTGGTTCAAATATGGTAGCCTGCTTCAATCAAGATCGTATACCGAAAAAAAACGAATTGGTAATATTGAAAAACAAGTAGAATAATTAGTGGTACAACACACTAAAATTATAAATGTTTTAGTATGTTAGTTACAGCCTCACGCAGTAATTGTGGGACGGATTTGGATGAAATTCTGTTCCCGTGGGATGGTCAACACGGAGCAAGTCGCGGGCAGAAGCTCGTAAGGTGCTGTAAAAAGGAAGCTTTTGTTGAAGAATAATTATCTTGCAGTGGCTCTTGAATTATCTCACCAATACCTTTACGAGTATACCTATTTACAATTATTTTCTAGAATCTTGATTGTCCAATATCTTGGTTAAAGCGGACTGTAAAAACTAACAAAGTTTGAGAGTTTGTAGCTATTGTAATTGAATGATAATAAGTAATTAAAATATTGAAGTTATTACAACATTAATCGTTATTAGGTATCTGTTAAGTAACTAAAAGCAAAAAGTTTAAATAATAAAACTAAAAGAGGCTCACCGAAGCACTAGCTCGCAACGGCTGCGACACGGCCTCCTACTGCAATAGTTCGCGGCATACTAAACAAAATGGCGATGGCGTCCTCCCTCTAACTTCATGCGAACTAACTTCACAACGGACAGGTAACGGTAAGGTCCTATTTTTTACCGTAGTGGAGCACAGATACGATTAAGAGTTGTTATATTTACTTACTCAAAACTTCAGGACAAAATTGCAAGTTATAAGACAAATACATTTTTGTTATTTTATCTGGTTTTTGTTATAACAATTATTTATTACAACAAATATATAAAAAAAAAACACTTATAAAAATATCAAATGGAAAATTGTTCTAATTGCAGTCGGTAAAGGGTTTTTAAAAGATCTATCCTTATTCTTATTTCAATACTAGCGGCCCGCCAGCGGCTTCGCCCCGCTGCAAATTTCTGACTTTCCCGGAAATTATTCGAATTTTTCTCGCCGTAAAAACCATCCTTGGACTTCGACGAACATTTAAAAAAAAGAATTGGTAAAATTGGTCCAGGCATTGTTGAGTTATGCGCTTACCAACACATTTTGCGATTCACTTTTAATATTATATATATAAGTATCCTATAAAATGACAGATTTCTAATACAAACTAGTTATTTTCCGTTACTCCGAACTCGTAGAAGTCGTTTATAGCTTTTACCTCAGGAACCGTAATTTTTCCTTAGAATAAATCCAATCGAACTTCACTTCATTGAATGAGTCATTTCATCAAACTTCATTTCATCGAACGCTATTTTCTGCTGAAACCATAATGTTTTCAGGCTATCTTAACGATTAATTACGTAGGTGAGATTAGGTCAGATGTTTAAGATAACCTGAATACATTATGGTTTCAGCAGACAACAGCGTTCGGCGAAATGAAATTCGATGAAATTATACATTCGATAAAAGGTGTTTTGATGAAATGATAGACACCCATAACAAGTACCTATATCCTATTCCAGACTATAATCTATCTCTGTGCCAATGTTCATCTAGATCCGTTCAGCCATTCTGGCGTGATTGAGTAAAAAATCCATCATCAATTAATTACTTTACAATATCTTATCTTATCTCCCAGATGGCCTTCCTTCGATTGACCCTTCAGGATCTGTGAAATTTCCCTCTGATACATTAAGGCACGTAAATTTAACCCAAGGTTATAAAATAAATATCGACGGTTCTGTGACTCAACCTCTTATATTTTATTTTGTCCAGTATAAACTGACACGCACTAAGTATGTACTCGAGTACTTAGCGAGTGTCAGTTTATACTGGAAAATATTCTATTACGAGGTTGAGTCACAGAACCGTCGATATATAAAAACTGACCATATAAAAAAAATAACCTGTTAACCTAGGGTTAGGCTAGAGTTAACATTTACGTGCAAACAGGCCTAAGCTGTCTAATGTGCACGTTTCTACACGAGCTTTTTCCTTAAGTTGGAAAAACTCCCTGGTACGCGGCGACCCCGGAGGTTCGAAATTGTTCAAGTAAACTTTATGCTTCGTGACGTATAACCTATCTGCTGCTATTTGCTATGGAATTAAGAAACTCGTAGGAAAACGCCTAGATAGAAATAGCATTATGGAAATCAATATTAAAACTTAATTCTTTTGAGGTTCACGTAAACAAATAAGTTACCCATTAGTCCATCCATTCGTCCGTATGTCACTATGCCACAGTTTAGTTCAGAGACTTTAAGTAGCTAAATATTTAATTATATCCGCCATAAAAATGTCTTTTTTAACTTTTAAAGTAAAAAGACAAACCAAAAAAATATTAATTTATTCAATATTATTAGCGTAAGGTACCAAAGAAGTTTGTTAGGGTTGGCCGATTGCAGATTTGATTGATTTTATTTCTGTTGCCGCTATAACAACAAATACAAAAACAAATAAAAAAAAAGGTTATTATATAGTTTCTAATGTCATAGATAATGGTAAGTAAGGAAACCCTTTTTGCGCGAGTCCGACACGCGCACATGGCTGGTTTTTTAAAACAATAAATAGTATAAGGTATTTTAATTTAAACATTATCATATTGTTTACGCACTTCGCTATACCTACGCTGAAATCCATCCATCCTAAAACTTGCACAATGTTTTGTTATTGAATTTAAATTAGGCGTAGCAGTTACTTTGTGAGTATTTTATTATTTTATATGTTGGCGTAAAGGCGGGCTTTCACGTTACGCGGGAGTTCCGAAATAATCCGTTAAGTAGGTACCCATTTGTTGAATATTTTTGAAATATTTTTATAAATTAAAGCGGTTTTCTTTTCTGTTTTTTTTTGTTAATTGTGCACATTTTCTTGTCACCTTCTTAGTCTAGTGGATTCAGATTATAATTTTTTGTACCGGCTTCTAAAAAAATTTTTTTTTTAAAGTTAGGTTTAACGGGTTTTACCAAATCGTATATAAATTTATGAATGCATGGACATGCAACCATTTTAAGAGCACTATGTTTAAAAATAATCTAAAATTATTATAAGATAATGTGCATACACACCATAATCGTAACATTGCCTCCGTCTTAAACCTCCTTGAGGAAGGTCTGTCCAGCTGTGGAAGCCTTCCGGCTAATATGATGAGGTCGGTAATTCATAAGTTTTCTAGTATGAAATAAGTAGGTAAAGATATATCTTGGTATTTTCGCAAGTCACGGAAATAATTTGATATTTAAAAGCCTAAATATTTGCTTTAAATCGAATGAAACCCAATAGTTAACATCAGCGCCATCTACGGGGATATTTGTAGTAACATACCGTGACGGTCCACCTTTATAAGCGCTTTTAAGCGCTGTTATGATCCGAACACGTTCAATGAGAGGTAACCTTGCAACAAGGCTACGACGTTTTTACGTATGGTAACATCGACTGGCAAAAGCGAGAAGTGTCATGTGCTTACTGTTACAATGTTACCAACTGCCTAAACGTGATGTACACATTTAAGCAATTTAGAGAAATAATTTAATAAAACACTCACCGAAAAGAGAGTTTGGTTAAGACCAAATTATTATCGCTGTATCTGAGGTATGTAGCGAGTTTGATAAGATAATATTATCACTGTGCACAGCCAATGGACGCTGTTATCCGAAGCCGGCGACACGGCGGTCGGCCCTCGGAGCACACTAGTCACGTGGACCGGCGCGCGGCGACTGATCGCAGCGCCTCCCCGATCAAAAGTGGAACTTCCCAAAACTTCTATGTAATTCAAATTTCAGATCTGTTATTCTAAACCCGAATTTAATTTTCAAATGCAATATATTCAAAACGATCCCGAACAGTGTGAAGCCATTTGCGTGGGCAGGTAAAAAACTAGAATAAAAATATGTGAATTTATTATTGGATTTAACTGTAAGGGTTCCGTCTATAGTAAATTTATCTACACTATAATAGTTATCAGTGATCCCACATAATTTTAAAAGAAAAAGAGTAGGTACTTAAGTAATTTTTTTTTTTACTTCAGACAGAACCAAACAAAAATCAAAATTAATTATAACTAGGTATTCTATACCTACTCACAACTACCCACAACGCACAATGCACCTACACGTATCTAAAATATAAATTTAAATAAACCGGCTACAATAACATATAAAAAAAAACATTTATTTTTAGGTACCTGACGCAGAACGTGACATTTGAATAATTTAGTCTGGAGTCTACCTATCCATAAGTGAATAAACCGCTCCGTTTGTTCAGAATATCTTTCTGTTGGTATTTTATCGTGTAATCTAACACGTTTGTAAATTATGATTAAAACTTAACTGTTTTGTCAAAATCAGTCTTATACATTATACATACTCTTTGCAAAAGTAATTCGTGTGTGTTTGTTACGCTTCCGTGTTAAACTGCGGTACCGATATTATTTAATTTCGTACCTATAGAAATTGTCGAATTCCGGGAAAGTATTATATAGATAACTTACCGCTTCTCATACAACAAAAATATACATAGTTCCCGAGGGAATAGGGACAAAAGTTATTTATTAATAAAGGAACAAGTGTTTAATAGACACACCAATGATCCGACACTTCAATTACGTAAGGTTCGGTTGAAACGGCTCGTTATTTTTTTAATCTTATAAAACGAAATTTAGATTAAGTAAGGTGCACTGACACGGGCAACTTTTAACGTCAATTTATAGACGGGACCAATGGCTATCTTACTCTAATTTTGTGTTAAATAATGAGACATCAGTGCTTTTCACGGGCAATGATTGCTCAAACCTTTCCCCGTATAAGTGCACCTTAACAGTCAGTTTGGTCCGGCCCGCCGCCGCGGCTTCATTCGCGGGAATTTCCACACGTCGTCCGTGCAAAAGGCGACGAGCGGGTCCGCTCGCTCTTATACATGTAGGCAAACTACCCTACGTGATACAAATTAAGTATTATTTGAGTAAATTATGAGTCTTTGTCGTAGGTACACGCGTCCCGCCCTCGCTTTGCTCCGGTTTAAACAAATAAAAAATGGCTTATGTCCATCAGAAATAATTTACCTATTAATGATAAAATATTTTTTCGAATACGTTCCATGATTCCGGAGTTTACCTACCTATCGGATAGATACAAAACAAAATTTGCAGTCATTCATGTATTTATTCCCTCATTCTCCCATATTTACCTAGTCGCTAACTAAACTCAAGACTGGTACTAGACAACGATAAACTTACTAGTAAAACAGTACAAACAATTAAATATATAGAAAGCATTCAAGGCTCAGGAACCTACTGCGCGGTCATCAGATAGAAGTATACAGTATCTATGAATATAAATTACGTAGCCTCTGTAAAATAGGCTTCAACAAAATATTGAAACCAAAAACAATTTTGCTCAATAGGTATGCATGACCTAGTACTACTTTTTGCTAAGTGTTCGTAGAAACTATATGAACACCTTTTTATCAAGGAACCCAAGAATCAGCGGGGGCATATTGAATTATTTACGAAGCAGGCGGTCCCCCATACATCTTAATACTTGATTTTTATTCAAAACTATTATAAGGTACAGTCAGCTTCATAAAGATAGAGACAGTCATTTTAAATAAGCAAATATCAGGGGACAACCTCATTCAAATTGACCTACGTATACTTACTAAACAACTATTTGTTTTACACTTTTCAAGATTCACACTCACTGTAAAGAAACGGAAACGGATTTTAATCGGGTATAGACATATTACACGTAAAAAAATCCGCGTTACACATAAGAGCCCGCTCGACAAATAAATACATATTTGAAAATTCGTCAATTAACACTAACTTCCCTAACCATATGTATAATCAGAATGGTCATTAACATTCACTAACTCAAAGTGATCTAAGTGTTCAGAGTTCAGACCATCCATCTTGTACATGTGTATGTATTTATATGTTATACGTATATGTCGTTTGGATGTTGGTTTTTTATTTTTACTTACTTTTTTTATATTCTATTTGTTAGTTTAGTTTGCACCGCCTACCTATTTATTTGTTTCTTTAACACTTCTTTTCTTTGTAAGGTGGTCTGGAAGAGATCGCTACTTAGCGATAAGACCGCCTATTGACTCACTTAGTAAGTTTTTATTTCTATTTTACTTTTCATGCTGTATTTGTATGTGGTAAAGAATATTTGTATTGTATTGTATATACCGAAACACGATAACGTTAATATACATGAGAAAATTCATCCCTTGACACTTCAAGATGCATTTAAAAATCGACTAAATTTATAAGCTTGACGTAAGCTGATAACAGCCTCCTATTTCACCATCTTGACAATGACACGTGACAGGTGACAAAACAGTATACATTGCAAAGTTAACACGCTGATACATCACTAGGTTTCATATAAGCTGCGCCATGTACACTAAATGTCACCTGTCACCTGTCATTGTCAGGATGGTGAAATAGAGGGCAGATCGCGTCGGCGGCTTGTGTCAACTCCATACATCTCGAGTCAATAGAAAACAGAAATATTAACGGTGATTACATCGTGGCTACGCCCTCTTATCAGAAAGTAACAATAACGTAGCTATGGTTCTCACTTCTCAAGCAGCCGAAGTATCCGCATTTTTTGGTAAATTTGTAAAAGATGGTTAGTCTAACTAACCAAGTACGAGTAGATCTCTCTAAATGGACCAGTTGTTGGACGTTCCGATGTTTTCATTGACTGCCGCTATCTGCCGCTATTTTATGATGGTGACGTTACCACATTTAAAACCAGCACAATATTTTATATATGTAGGTTTCCAAATTGATAATAATATACTTTAGTGTACGTGTAGTGAGCACAGTAATTATAAGGTAAGAAAACAAATTAATAAGGTTTTTTTGTTTCGTTTCTTATACAAAAATGGTATAGGGCGGAGTGTGAGACGAGCGGACGAGGTCGCGCAGTCGCGGGCGCAGGCGGCGCGCGGTGTGAAGGCCGGTCAGCGGCCGAGCGGGCTTATCGGACCAATCGTAACGACCAGATCCTAATGCCGATACCTACTTAGCGCCTGAGCACGTGTCTCCTCCGCTCAGCCGTCACCCATCTCGATTATTACGAGATGCATTCTATCCGCTTCAACTAACTTGATTGAAGAAACGTGCGCCCACACAACGTCGATTCGCTCACGAACAATGCCTCCATGCATCGGACCGGCCGATATTAATCTACTTTACGTGTCAATTAGCCGAGTGAACGCTGACATTACAGTTTGATTAATCACTATAAAGGAAACATGTAGCGTTTATTAGTAAGTTGATCACAGAAACTAAAGTTGAATTATTGTAAGTAAAACAGTATTTATTAGTCCAATAAAATGAAAACAAAGGTATCCTATTATTTGATGATTACATTGTGGATCAAGAGAACATATTGATATTGCGATGGTAAAATTCAGTTGCAAGAGAGCAAACTTAACCTATACAGCCGTTTATTTTAGTTTCGACTGTCAAAAAGAACTGAAACACGTGTCACCTTGGCGGGAAAAACATGTTCTATTTGTGTTGGCATTCAGTCTTAGCATGCGTCCCGGACGTCGTTTAAAACCTTAACTATAGGCAGCAATAATCATAAAGCCTTCACTGAAAAAACATGAGGCCAGCAGAGTACTGTTTTTTAGTTGGTTAAAAAAAGTTTGTTACTCACAAACGTTTTCTTTGCTCTTAGAACTGACATCGATTGGTTACTCATAACCAACCCGAAAAGGTTACTGGACACTAACTACATAAACTGTAACAAATAACCAACAATTAGGTTAAATATTATTAACGAACTCTAACAGTTACTTTAACTTACTATGGTAGGCTAATACAACCATCTATTGGGACCATATAGCTATCTATTGACAGACTCTATAGGACTAAACTAACAGGTGTTCTGTTTTTAACTTTAACGAACAAAGTTTGTTGAAAAAAATAACAGTCCTGACTGTTAGACGTAGCCTATTAGTTGTTTAAAAAGTTAACCTATTTGACTCTGCTGCTATTTACTACATAAACCTGCTGTCCATATAGCAGCGGAGTTGGTTTGCTGGGAGCAACGGGAAGTTGGTTAAATTTAACCCACTATTTTTTTCAGTGTTCGCGCATTTTCAAGAAATTGGATCTAGTCTCTTATCTGGACGGGATCTTAAGGTCATCAACGACCAGCAGTACCTACTCTTAATCGGTTCTCTTACGAGTATGTGAGAACAAGCGCGGGGAACCGGATTAAGTTTCTGATTTGCCGCTCCTGAGCCAAAAGCTGGGTACGCCCTTGCGTGTACCCATATTAGTTTTTTATAGGGAACCTACCCAGGGCGATCGCACACCCTTGAACTCGGTGATGAATTAATATGCATTTAGCTAAGAACATATCAACATCATCCATTCATCATCATTCCATCTTGGTCCTCAGGGTTGGCAACGCGTTTGAGGTCTTAGGATTATAGTCTTGAGAATTCAAATGTCTATGGGTCTCAGATTCCACTTACCATCAGGTGGCCTGAGTGCTCGAGTCCTTAAGATAAAAAAAAGAAAGCATTTTACTAAGCCTTAGCTTTTTGTTATAGTGATCCTTTGAACCTGGTAACGTCCACTGCTTTTAAATACCACTAGCACGATCTTGTAACCTGGCGAAGGCAATAACTACCCGGTGAGTAAATGTGTTTATTAATTCTTGACCCTTGTCACGTATACATATGAATTGAAATAGATGAATGAGTTTACATTTAATATTCCGCCTCGAATCAAAATAAAAAAGGGAAACAATAAATGTCATTGGACATTCTTACTTAACCTAGTTCTAAAGCTCTCGGCTTATACTATGGGTAGGTACTAGAAACAACCCAAATACTTGTACACCTAATTAAATTATTATACATAGAAAACATTCAAGACTCCGGAACAAATACTCGTGAGCTCATCACTTGTATTTACCCTTACCGGTAATCGAACCTGGGACCACTAGCTTCCTAGGCAGGGTCACTACCACTAGGCTCTACGCATCGTCAAAGACACCAGGCCAAATCTCAAGAACACCAAGATCAGTTTGTCTGTCTAAAGATTGAGGTCCAAAGTTCCAGCAGGAGACATTACCTCGTCCCCACGATTCTCATTCAGCCATCGTACAGTTATCCCGCGGCCGGTGCTACTGACACAACGCAAGGTTGCGTGAGGTGGGCGCCCGCGCCGCGCTGCGTAATACTTAAGAGACATTTGCCTGCTGAGCCAAATGGATCTCTGGATGACCTATTAGCTTTCATTAATTCTGACGCTAACTAGCTACAAGTTATCTAAAATCAAGAAAAAGTTACATATGTACATACATAACATCACACCTTCATTCCCAGAGTTGGGTAGGTAGAGCTACAGGTATACCAACAACTCTAAAAAGAGTTGTATATAATTCTGTAACCAAATTTTGCATAATCAGGCCAAGATACTTGTGTATTTGTGACAGGTTGCAAGCCCATCGCCTAACAGTAGAACAAGACCTTATATTCCCTTAGTCGCCAAAGATTAAAAACGTTTGCTATTGTTCGAGAACATAAAAGATGATGATTTCCTTTCTGGAACTGCAATCATGAAATTTTTGAATCAGAGTTTCTCGCTCGTTGTGTGCTTGTAATGTTGACGAACGTTTATAGAAGATAAAAACTGTCTTATGTCCTTCCCCGGGACTCAAACTATCTCCACACCGAATTTCATCTCAATCGTTTCAGCAGTTTAAGCGTGAAGAGGTAACAGACAGACAGACAGACGCACTTTCGCATTTATAATTTCAGACGAAAGCGGTTTTTGGCAGAGTCTACTTGATTTCAGAGTACCTTTCCTGTTTAATAAACGTAGTTTAATTTGACTAGTCACTATTCCAAAATGCAAGCTACTGATTTCAGTATGAAATGAATGAAACGTAACTTGTGTTGATAAGACAAGGTTAAACCTAGTTATGTGTCTAGTGCACAATTAACTGTGTAATAAAAAAAAACGCTTTTAACTGGAAAGTAACGATAATATTTATTACTTACGGGTAAAATTATTACTACGCAACAGTAAATCAAGCAAGTGTATGTATATAATTAAGTAAAACCTTAAGTTCGACTGACAGATCATAAACAAAAGTATAACAAAAAGAAAACTTAAAAAACACGACTTTCTGTTTTTTAATATTTGGTGTAATTATTAAAGTAATAAAAGCGAAATATTTGCAGATTTTAACTTTCAACCAGTTCCATTACCGTTTAAAAGATAAAGTCTTATGAAATGGACATGACCGATGGACGGACGGACCGACGGCGTGTAGGCTTAGTAAGTTAGTGAATGGTGTGGGGATAAGACAACCGGTGAAATTACTAGCATAGCACATTCCATCTTAGTCCTCAGGGTTAGCGTTGATTTGAGGTCTTAGGATTATAGTGTTGAGAAGTAAAATGTCTATGGGTCTCAGATTCCACTTACCATCAGGTGGCCTGAGTGCTCGTGTGCCTTCTCCTTAACATAAAAAAAGTTTACCTTGGCTCTCTTTCGGAACGAAGCCCTAAAAATTCAAATTAAGTCTTATACTCATAACTCATAAGTAAACCTGTACCTATGCAACATACCTAACATGTGTTTTATCACGTTTTCATTAGCTCGCTTCCTTGTCTGTATGTTGGTTTGCGCAGTTCAGAATTTACAATCAATTTTAGACTAATTTCCCATTGAGCCAAGAGACTTGAAACTTTAAACATATTTCAGAACTGGGTGACAACGCAATAACATTAGCAACAAAATTTAAAAACTTGTTAAAGAAATCGAGTTTAGGTAAATTTAATAATACATAATTACTTTTATAGAGTTGACTAGTTCCATTAATGTGAATGATTCTCCATATTAAGATCAAACACCGACAAGGAATGTCGTCGTCAAAAGGCCCCGAGTGGATCACTGCTTACGTTCAATAACTCTATCGCGGAGAGCGAGGCAACATTGAATGTCAATCAAGTGTATAGTATCTCTAATGAGGCGCGCTTGTCAATGGAACGCGCCCGCAGCTCAAGTAGGTATTCTTCAACTCTCGACCGCTTCGTGTGGGACCGAAGTCGGCGCCCGCCGCGTCCGGTCGTCCACTTCGGGCCACTGAACGGGTTAAATTCTTTTTGATCTTTTACTCCGGCCACTACTCGTAGAGTCTAGAATGCCTGTATGCCGTCCCTGCAAACGTCTTACCTCTTTTATTTTTAGTTTGCGCGAAAAAGGTGGTCGACCAGTTGTGTGCGCTGGGTCAACGTATTCGAGGCTTTTGGCCTCAGCTGCCCCAGAGCAGCTGTTGCACAATAGTCTAGAAGATTCCTGGAATAATGCACTCTCCGACTACTTAACAACTAGCTATTAATAACTATGAAATTTGTTTATATTTAGATTTAAACTGCGATTATTTTTAAGGTAAAAGGAATCCTTTATAGCAAGTGGTGTTGCAGACAGGCTTAGCAAGTAATGAGTTCTTGACTATAATAATTTTATTTTGCTCTGAGTCATAAGTGCTTCTGAGTAGGCATTTATTTTTTACATTCACCTTTGCGAGTTCCGTTTTTAAAATAAGCAATTTTACATTGGGTAAGTGACGAAGAAGACCACAGTGATAAGGCCAAACAAATCCTTGATATATACTTTAACATGTTAATTTTGAATGCCTTGGTCTTCTTAACGAGGGCCTTTTCGAATAAAGGTCCAAAAATACTAAAATTTTAAATTACTCCTCATAGCATAAATACATAGTAGAACGACTGTTAGGGAAAATGATAACCGATTAGGTATGGACTTGGGATTTTTCTACGGAGCATTTACATTTATGGTTACTGAGCTTAAATAAAGATATCGACGCATCGCAATTAGTGTAAAAAATAACTCGTATCTTGTCACACAAGGTTACACGTTTCTAGAAAAACGTATTTGGTTTTACCAAGAGCCGTAGTGCCTAAAAGGTTATTTCGAAATGTGTACAGATTTTGGGAGGCAAACAGTCGCGCAACCGCGGCCGGCGCCGGCGCCGCGCAGGAGCCGCCGGCGCATCGGCGTCCTTGCATTCTTCGAGGGAGCACGGCGGTACTGGTTCAACGACCCTTGACAATGTGAAGGGATTTACATCGAAATCGGCTTTAATAGACACGTTTCCTTTACGTAACAAAGCGTAAGAGCAGAGACCGCTTGACGGCCGCGCCGGGCCTGTCTAACCTTTACACGTCTCTGTCATTACCAATGAGATATCAAGCAGTTACTATTGGATTATTGTCTGTCTATAAATACGCTGAGGTTTATTGTTTACCTACAGTTATCAGGGACTCGTTTAATATACTGAACGAGCCCTGTATCGGTGGCGTAGCGAGAATAAATATTCGAGTATTGAGGTCAGATCTCATGCACTGCTTGCTCATGCGCAGTGCGACGGTAAGACAATGAGCCATAATATTTGGGTGTTGATGTACTTGTAAATATTTTGCAAGCGTCCACTTTTGGTCAATATTACAACATTATGGTTTTCGGACGTGGTTACGTTGGTGTAAAAGAAACTATGGAGAGTGGGATCTGCTGAACAATAATGTTGATGAAAAGAGTAATGCCTACTACATTAATTTATTTTCAAGTTAGTAGTCAAGTTTAGGACATTGTATTTGCCAATTTTTTTCACCTATTTTACAACATAGGGTTTCACAAACTTTTGTTCAATGTTGTACGATTAGGTAACTCTTGATTGACTACAACGCAAAGCAAATACGATTAGGTACGATACGGTTTGGACTCTAAAAGTTAGACAACTATAATAGAACCCTGTCGCAGTTAACCAATGAATAATTTTAATAATTAGTTCTCCGTAACTTGAAATTGTCATTATGACCGGTTTTATGAAGAATCAACAATTAAGATCCGTGATGATACATGTAACTAGAAATAAATAGGTGATCATTAATAGAAATAAACATAAGTGCGCACTGGTCTAAATCTCTCATTAAGTTGATTCGTATTTAGTTTTAATTTATAATAGCTGCACCTAAAAACGGCACCTAAAATAAGAATCGCCACCGTTCCACACGTAAGGCCTACTTCTTGCGCCAGCTGATCTACGAGTAGTCGCCGCAGCGTAGCACTCAGTGTGAGCGCTACGAACGAACTTAGCCGCTACGCTGCGCAGCCTTAAAAGTGCCCAAGATTTCTATTTCGAAAGTAATTCACTTAAAAATACGTATGGGTAATGGGTATATTGTTGTACCATTTCATCATGGCATTTTTACACGCCACGGAAATACACACATCTTAAAACGAGATTACCTACTATTGCGATGTCATATGATCTACTCAGTATTTACGGGTCGCACTCCAAGCATAAAACAATTGAATCTAAATTAAATGCTACGCGATGGGCAACATTTTTAGGAATGATCTTGATGGCTATCCTATCAGATATCAATGTTGCATTGCACAATCCACAAAAGTAATTATTGAACGATGCATTTATGTATACAAATATGAAAGTTCAAACGTGCAATGCAAGTTGGTTGCGCACACGGCGAGTTCGGCAAGCGATTAGGGCCTCGTCGACGCCATGTTTACAAACAAAAAGATCAACGCTCGCCAAGTAGGTTAGCGCAGCCGCTGCGCCCGCGCGGTGTTGCGCGGGTCGTGGTCTCGGGCCCGCGATCAACAACCTCAGGTGCCCACTATACATCACTAAATAGCAGTTTCTTAATCAGCTGATTTTGCAGAGGCATAACTCAATTTTAGTCTAATTAATAAATTGATAAATTGACTGCATTTTGCGCTGATAATAATTGATGATTACAGGCCAATATACTTTGATTTATAAAAAAAAATATATATATATATTAATAATTTAGTATTTTTTTAATATGAACTTATTGCAAAAAATAAAGCACTATTCAAACTGTTTAGCCATCATTAATGTTTTCAAACGCCAATAATTTTACCTATAGTATCTACTCGCTCGGTAATCTCACCAGTCCCTGTCAAACGGGCGAACTTTCTTCCAGTTTTCTCCAAACGAGAAATTATAAAATGGTAAGCTGAATATGAAAGCAAACTAATTATTGCGACACACAGTTAAAATGTGTTCATTACATCCCCTTCTCCGAAAGTAACTTCATTGAAGATTCGAACCAAATGGTCTCCCTTATCTGATGTATACCTACTTAAGAGTACTTAAGTAAATAAAAACCATTGCATTATTTCAGGACAGCAACAACAACAATCTAGGGACAGAGAAATCGAAACAATGTGTAGCGGCTTGCAACTACGTCGGAAGAAAGTTCCTAGTGGCATTTGCATAGAAGCGCGGTGTGGCGGCGGCGACGAGCGGCCGGCGGAGCGCCCGATGCCCCACATAGACATGCTTCATAGTTTATTGTCACGGACCCATTTCCGTGGGTGCACGACCAGCTCTGGGCCCGCGGCGTGACACACTTCTCTCACTCCGTAAGTTTCTCCGAGAGAAACCTACAATATCTAATAGCACTGACATCCGTCTAGGTATGCAGATTTCCAGAGCAAACCTCTGCGACCTAAATAAGAACATTACAAAGCAAATAACAATCGAGGCCGGCCATTATAAAAATCTACAGGCGTTTATCGCGCATATAACAATGCCATCACAGTCATTTTATGAAAAACAAACGATATTATCAATGAAAAATTAAGCGCCACTAACGATATCAACTCGTTTTCATTACGAGCCGGAGGCGCGAAGAAAAACTTGCTCTAGTGTTACGTTAGAAAGCGTAGACATTTCACCATAAAGCCTAGAAAGTGTACATAAGAAGAAAGTGAAGAAGTAGGGGAAAAATGTGCAATGCAAGTGCATCCAGTTGCGGGAGCGAGAAACAATACTCTGAATCTCGGCGGTTTCCAGATCGTTCGCGATCACTTTTAACTTTTTCTCCGGAGATGAAACCGCGCAACCGGCGCTGGCGCCGCGCGATTCTCGCTACCACGTGGTTGCCTAGTTCATATATCGATGCACTCATTTTTACTTTCTTTTCCATTCGCTCTTGTTTGTTTGTTACTCATCGCGCTTCTACTTTGCTAGTAGATATAGAGGTATATCCCTCTCGCGAGAATGAAAAGTAAACTCATTTAGTGAATTAGCTAGGCTTGAGGCGCACTTCTTGATTTACGTTACCTCTTTGCAGATTACTTTGAAATGTAGAGGAATGTATCATCATGAAATCATTTATAATACACCGTATTTTTTTTTATTTGCGTGTACATTAAGGGAAACATTCTTCAGGGCAAATAAAGTTAAATTCTTCAAGATACTAGTATCCTAAGTCGTTTTTTTTTAACATGTTCAAGAATAAAAATTGACCAGTTATGGATGTTTAACCAGTACAAAAGGTGCTTAGTTTATAACCAAACAATAGTTACTTTTTAAATTTTGTAACTAAAGAGTTTGCCATTTATCTTTATCCACTAAGAAGGTTAAATAAGTGAGTTCGTTTGATGTTACCTTTGATGTGCTGTCATTGATGAAATTCAAACACTGTCATACTTGACACTAACTTTTGTGGAACTCAAAAGGACCTTTTACAACGACCGTGAATTTTATATTTATTTATTATGTAAGAAAAGGAAAAATGACTTTTTTTTTTCGGTAGTTTCTGTGAGTGTACCAAGCAATATGTCGGAGTTAACTTCGACCTATTCTCAAAACAAAAAAAAATACGGTGTATAAACATTGTTAACATATTCGTTTGACCAATTTTTTTCACACATTAACTATTAGACCAAATCTAAAAGAATTTCAATAAAGCTTTTTAACACCTTGGAAAAACTCGTTTTACTTTTTTTATTCTTATGTGCTGTGTATCCGAGAGAACAAAATACTGCGTAGCTGGAACCGTAAACAAGCCGTATTTCCGAATAAGCTAGTTTCTGATGTCCGTTTGCCTGAAAGTGAAAATCACATGCCTAGCTAATAAACGGGCGCACGCACGGCGGCGCATGCGATCTGCCGCGCGCTGCACAGACGGCTCTCGGGGTTTGACACTGAACTGAGTATTAAAAGAGAGCGACATTCTCGTATTATTTGATATTTTAATGACAATTTCTTATGTGTCAGTTCCGTTAAATAGTTCGGATGTTCACATGCGAGCGGAATGTGCAGGAGAAAACACAAACACGGCATTTGCGTGATGCCTCAGAATTAACAAACAATTAGCGTGATAACTTACTTTTTAGAGAAATGCAAAACCGGCTTACTAGCTTTGTTTTAACGCATACATTTGCAGTGATGAGAGCAGCAGTCGTCGTAGGATGCTGAGTGTGCACGGGAAAGCTGTCGCTGCGCCGCGGACGTCGAGAGAAAGAGTGCGAAGGAGAGAGATGGGCATTTCACCGCGCGGGGTCAACGCGCTCGCTGTACTGTCGCTGATTGTGGCCCAATTGCAGTATGTAGGTCTAGGCCGGCGGTCGTTGACCCGCGTACGTGACACACTTACGGCGCCCGCGCACGCCGCGGTGCTTTCTCGCCCCGCGCAGAGGGTGGGAGGCACCGGCGCGCTGTAACCGCATCTTTCACGGAAAGCTGAGAAAAGACGCACTCGTCAGTACGGTAAATAAGCACTTTCTCGGAAAATGTAGTTGACTTGGAATAATCAACAGATATTAATAATTTCCGAAGAAGGAGGTTATTTGGCCATTGGGTGCTGAAATATTACCGTTATTATGCAGTCAGGAAATGAGATAGGCATGAATTTGTTACTTAACGGGCTTTTATCCGAGAGATAGGGAGGCCTGATTGAATAATACTAATGGATCTAAGTAGCCTTTTCTTTGAATGTTATTTTGACTTTATGAGCTTCTAATATTCAAAAGTTTTTGTTTATAATTTATGACGGATACAGAGTAGATCATCATACATGATTAGGTGATGATTTCTCTCTAGTAAATTTATTTCAAAATGGCAGTCAAGAAATCCCAACTCGATAAATACCCAAAATAGATATTTTATGAGGTTTGTGTTTGCTGTTACTTTTATATCTACCTCTGTGATAATGAGTGCTAGTAATAAATGAATGAATGATGCTGATAAATACAATTTATTGTTAACTTATCTACAGCGCGGTAACAGTAATTTTGGGTTTTGCCGAAGGTCATTAAATGTGAAATTATAAACAACACTTCGTAGAAAACCGTTATTAAGTGATAAATTAAATTACCTATCACAACCGTTAACATTATTTGATTGATCAAGTAATATTTTAGCAATTCCATTATCATGGGTGGAATATTTAAACTGTTGTAAGGCTACCAATAAAATAAAACATTATTTAGAGAAAATAATTCTTTGAAGGGTGATATTTAAACTTTTTTTGTTTGATTTGTTCATAATAATTTATATGGAGTATAAATAGCTACCAGAAAGGCTTAAATTGCTTTTGCAGATGCAACGAATTCGGCCGGCCCAGCCCGTCTTCTCAGATTATACAACAAAAACACAAAAATCTGTTAATTATATAACATTTATTGCAATGTATTATATGTAATCGCGCCACAAATTCATGTATGAACTTAGGCTTAAGAAAGCAGTTATGTTATTTTATACCTATTTCGATCTTGGTTTTCATATTAGCATTAAAAAGTAACAAAGTTATCCCAAATCGTCAAATCGTCTTCAGCGGAATCGCCCATCTGTTACTTTTTACATTATTGTTTGTAAAGGCAACTTTTTTTTAGATCAACTAACACTGTTAATCTAATGATGCGCAAAAGTGTGCTTTAAATATGCTTTGACCTATCTGTCATTATGATATTTGAATTTAACAGAAAGTGACAAAGAATAATTTGCAGTGACAAAGATTACTTTTCCCTTACCGATATCCTTATGAAGTTTATTCAGGTTTATAACATAAAACTCTAGCGTCGTTACATTTTTTCTTATAATCATCCTCTATGATGGTGTACGTGACCTTCAGATGTCTTGTGATTGTGTGTGACGATAATATCATTATGTTATTTGTTGTAGGAATCCCGCCTGATCAATCCTCGAAAATCAAGTTTTGCACCGACACCAAACATTCTTGTCACGTGCGTTATGTGTACAGCTCGACATTGGAAAAATTCCTACTCCTTCCCAAAAAGGTGAGGAGAGAAAGTTATTAAAAAAAACTTCATATAAAATAGGTTTTTGTGCATTTATGAATAAGGGAGTAAAACTTTAAGGCCCGCTTGCATGTAAATAACCTTAGTACCAATTTCACCATACGATGTTAATTTAATCAATGTTAATTTTAATCAATGTTAATCGACTGTTAGTTCATACATTTTGACAACTGTCAACGCTCTAATCGTCTGTTAAGTGGTTAACATCGTATGGTGAAATTGGTACTTAGGTTAACAGGGTAATTTGTCAAAATTGACCGTTTTTGTATAAATCTGATCGTCTTTAATAATTTAACCTGTAGTTAACCTAGGGTTAAATTGAACTGCAAGTGGGCTTTACGAGGCCTTAAGAGGTCGATCTTGCAGCCAGCGTACAGAGAATTACACATCTTTAGCGCTATGTATGACTGTTTGGATCCTTACACACAACTATTTGTAAATGTAAGCCATCGCATAGATCCCATTCCGTAAAGTCAGCATTTGGAACTCTATGCCGCTTGCTGTGGGATCAGCGTCCGCTTTTCGCATCATCTCATCGAATTTCAGTTCATCGATGGTATCATTTTATCGAACGAATTCTATTTGCTGCTTTAAACATGATTTCTTCAAGATATCTTAAATATTCATTGAGTAGGTTAGGTTAGGTAAGACTTGTGACTACCAAAAAAAATTAACTCATGCGGCGAGAAATGTCTTTCGATGAAATGAAAATTCTGCGTAATGATACGTTCGTTGAAATTTGTTTTGATAAAAAAAATTGGTACTCAGTAAAACAAATGCATATAGATGTATGACGCAGGCGACGCGGCGCCGGGCTCGCTGACAAGTCAAGTGACGCTCTGCAGTGGAGCACCGAGCGGGGCGCGGCGGGAACAAGAAATGTACATGCACTTTTCTTTTTAATGTGATTCTCATCTCAAAATTTAAACTTCTCAATGAATATTACCTACCATTCAGTAAATTTTCCAACTTGCATGACTCTTAACTTTAATTTTTTTGCGTGCACCCTTCAAATCAAAGGGCGCGGAATCGCATGCAGCTTCGACTGCGTGATTGTAATAGAACATCTTATTATCTTGCAGCATTCACCTTAAATTCACTACCTACACGAAATTTTATAAGCAAGAACCATCCGAAATCAGAACACATTCTTATCATTGAGTTCCAGTTGCTGTCCTTGGCCTTCATGAAGAATTACATCTACATTCTAATCAACATTACAATTTATGCTTATGTATTTGTAGTAGGTATAAACATTTCGTCATCAAGTTATCACAGGAAATGTCGTAATCGCTTATAAGTAGGTAAAAGTACGTTTAAGTATGGATATAAGTCTATTATTATCATGCCTAGCTTGTGGAATACGTATTCTTCTTTAAAGACTGTTCCAAACTTAAATACTATTACTATACATCTATTACTCGAAGACCTTAGATGTGGTTTTGGCGAAGAATGGAAAAGATTAGCTGGACGGAAAAGAAAACCAATGGTGACATATTGGATGGTAAAGCGAGAAAAGACACGTTAAAAACTGTAGAATGCTCCTGTACATTCTACAGTTTTGATGATAGGAAACCTTATTAGGCACGAAAGTTTATTTATGAATATTTTGGAGGGCAAAGTCGTGGAAAATAGGTAAATTAGTTCAGCCAAATTACATAGAAGGCCAATGTCATGTTGTATCAGAAAGGGAAAAAGCTGGCAGAGAACAGAGAAAAGTGGCTATTACTTAAATGATGAATGAGACCTGGAGAGAGCAGGTGAGCCATGCGTCACCGCGTGCATATCACATACCTGTCTCGTCAATGTCAAGCCTGGGGTTCAAGTAACATTATTATTATTATAATGGATCGTCAAAACCGAAGGCTGATTGTACACATTAATTTAATGTCAAAGTTAATTCCTTGGGTGTCAGAGAGTTCCATGTTGTTTCAGAATTCCATGATAATACGAGCGGATAAACCCCTCGTGCCTACCCTACGGGTGGGTACCCGTCACACTCATACTGTGTGTAAATGGTATACGGGCGTTCCTTTTAACTGTGGTGAGTACAACCCCTACTAAGCACATTTAGGCAGCTTTTGTTAAAATTAAATAAAAAAATAACCATACAAAATAATTTAACACGCAATGTATAACGAAAAATGCAATTAATTAAAAACGAAAATAACACCTGACCTGACGGATGGACTTTGATGTACATTGCGGGTCGATAGTATGTTCAAAAATTAATAACGGTGTATACCTACGTTAGCGTAATCAAAATAATTATTTCTGTTAATGATTATAGGTAGTAATCTATGTCCAGTTTTAATAAACGCCCGTATACCACTTACACACTGTATACCGGTGGGTAAACCTGTCGCTGTCACCTAGTACGGAGCCTATAAGGGCGGGAATCCCGCAGCGGAATCGCGGCTCCCTGCCGATCATATTCATAATTATCTATTTTTATCGTGATAAAACAACAACTATTCTACAATTTTTCTATTGTATTTCATTTCTAAGAACTTTCGTTTCTTCTAGGAAGACTAGATTTAAGTATTTAAGTTAATATTATCTAAAATTACACTAACAGTTTTAATTACATTAACGTTGTTAGTTTAAATACTATTAAATGAAAAAAAACCTATTATTTCTCCATACCATAATAATTAAAACTAACAATTTTGCATCTGTAAAATACAGTGTTTAATATTCAAATATCGCGTATCTTAATAAAGTAGTAATTATTTTGCAAGAATATAAGAAAATTAAAACAAATTATTACTAATCATTAAAGTACCTATTACGTAAAATTAATTATTAGCTTATCTCTGTCACAATCATTTAAGAGATGTTTTTGTCCCTCCCATTACTTAACGATTTTCAGATACGAGTTTTTGCCGAATTAGTGACGGTATACTTCACCTTTAACTCGATGACGATACAAAATTCAACGTCAATGTCAACGAGCTATCAAATTGTAGTACGGACACTGGGCCGTACATATTTCTTGATGACTTTACCGTAACGTTACTTACAGATGCATAGTACTGTGACCGACTGAAATAGCAAGACACGTTCGAACGTTTCCATGAAAATATGAAGGAAAACAATTATGCAATACATCTGTACTCGATCATACAAAAAAATACTCGAGATACTGTAGTGTGTAAAGTGCGGATATTGAGCGGTGTCTCTTAGCAACACTATATAAAATACTTAAATATGGCATTATAAATACGGCCCTAAAAATAGCTTTAGTTTATTAACACCCATCAGCTATTCTCATATCTATTATTCTGTTGAATGACTTAGACATAAATACAATATAAAACGGTAGTCAAGTTTTTGCACATTAGATGAATTAGGGATAAATATAATACGTAATGAGTATTTATTTGCAATGTAATGTTTTGCTTGCATCATGCTGCTCTTTATCGTCATCCCTATATCTACCAAGTGTATGTGTAGGTAAGTTACTAAATCCATGCCTATTTCAAGAGAATTGAAAGTAAAGGATAAGAGTAAATGAGATTGAAGGCTTCGAAATACGTTCGGAAACGAACCTTTCTGCGTACACGCACGGAAAATAACCGAAATGGCCGGAGGAACCATACCTGATCGCATTAAGTTATGGATAATAGCTACACGGATAAGCATTTGTTACTCGTTAGCTTGACAGAGAGACCAAGGTCGGGGATCTGGAGCAAGGTCAAAGCGGGCAAAGTCTTTGAGTGATAGTGTGGCCTCCCTGTGCATTCATTACGTTCAACAAATCACAAAATATAAACAACTATAGCTTTGCGTGCGTAGGTGCTGATAAAACTATGCCGTAGTAGTTGCCACTTGATCAACTCGCTTGGTATACATGTAGGTACCTACAATATATAATCTGGCTAATAAAACAATCAATGTAATATCATAATATTTGTTTTGTAAATATGGAACATTTGAGGTCAAATTATTAAACAATGCTAGCTGATTATCGCTGCAACTATGTGTGAGTAAAAGAGAATATGAATTTTTGTTTAACTTGAATTTGAATACAACTAAACTCGGTTCGAGAGATCGCATAATGATCTGCACATGTTTACTTGCATCAAAGTATTAAATAGCGCATAGCGCTACCATTAATCACAACCAACAAGCCGAGTGGAAACAAAAAAGGACTGTCACAGTAATTGATGGCCGCATTTGCTACACGGTCACAGTTAAATGGAGGTCCAAATAAGAGCAGGTGCGCAAAAAAATACATGCTTCGTAGAACCGAGAGAGCATTCTGAGAACCTGTTGTACAACGCCGCGCGCCGGCAGACGCCGGAGTGAGTCTTGCGCGCCGTCGGCACTGTCCGGGATATCGAAATGAAATTCCAAGGGGCGGTTCCATAGGAGATAAAAATAGATATTATTTCTTCCACATTTTCCTGCTTGTCGTTTGGCCTACGGGAACCCCTTATTATTTACCATCGCGTTTTTAATTAGTGGTTCTTGTCAACAACATAGTAGCTTCTAAATCACGATATTCATTTGATTGTGGAAAAATAATTGGTTACCAACCTTGATTACATATCAAGTTAAACTATCAAATCGCTCAAGTAATTCTACATTGATAAATATTTATGTTCACTTGTGAGTGGTCTTCAAGGTTTCGTGACTGCCGGCATTCGTCGTGGACCCTTAAGAGATCGACAAAAAATAGTTCTCCGTAACCTTAAGATGGATGACTTAACAAATTGAGTTCTGGTTAGGTTGACGTCATTCAACAAAAAACAAAAACGCATTAAAATGCATTATCTCTCATTCAACCCCTGGAAAGGCCGCTACGTCAGCTACGAGGAATGCATGAGTCAGGCTTATTTATAGCGAGGTGTATCGGCCAGACCCGCATAGCAACAACGTTTATTGTATCTTTTCCTGTATCCATTAAGGTAAGTAAGTTCAAAGGTATGTAACATGGCTTATATGATCAATTGAACTTTCCGTTTGCATCGATGCTGCATACTGGTTTTACTGTTTTTATTATATAGGATTAGTTTTTCTTTACATATTAAGATCAATTGTCGCATTGGTTTTGTAGATAAGTTTAAAACGTCCCTCATTCATTAGGTACAATTGATTGGAACTTGTTTAACTACACTAATGTTTGGAGACGCCTAAGCTTTGTGAGTAATAGTAGAATGCAAAATAAAGGTACAGTGCAAGAGGTTTTGAAAAGTCTGTCTGGTTCAGGTACTGGACTCAGTTATGCTCTTATGAACATTTGAAAGCGAGAGAGAGAGAGGTACAAATCTGCAGTCCTTGAACGAACTATCTGTAAAAACATGGGATTGCTAATAAGTGATACACAGCAAAATGAAATTATGATCCGCAATTGTTTTATTATCCAGAAATAACCTTTTTTAGCGGGCACTTGATGTTGCTGCCGTTTTTTGATGAAGCCCACGCGCTATTGAGTACAGTGCAATAAGTTAAATCTGAAGGCTTTTTACTTTTCAACCCCTACGTACTACGTTCTTAGTAGCAAAGAAAACAATTTGTAGTTAATAACTCTATAACTTGTCAAACGATATAGAGTTTAATCCTGGGTTTATGTGACTCAAAGGGTAATTCATCAGTCACTTCATCGAATTTCTCTTCATCGAATGTATCATTTCATCGAAAGCTATTTTCTGCCAAAACCATAACCACAACCATAACGTTTTTATAGGGTATCTTAAACATTATTTACGTAGGTTAGGTTAGGTAAGATGTTTAAGATATCCTGAAAACATCATGGTTTCTGCAAATAATTGCGTTCGATGAAATTATACATTCGATGGAAGCCGTTTCGATGAAATGATAAACTCCCAACACAAAGAGGCCAATTTTAATCGATTTTCACCAATTTAAAATATTCCTTAACCTTTTATTTCAATAGAGCTTGACGTGGATACATTTACTATTAGTATTATTATTATAATTTAGGCAGCCATTTTTCTCACTACGAGTGGCAGTTATCTTACTTGACTTAGAATTCGCCCGTCGTGTTTCTACATCATATTTGACGACACGTTGGCCTAATTGGGAGTGACCCTGCCTCCGAAACCGGCGGTCCCGAGTTCAAATCCCGGTAAGGGCAGATATTTGTGTGATGAGTACGAGTATTTGAGTATTGGATGTTTTCTATGCATTTAAGTGTTTATTTCTGTACCTAAGTATGTTTATCGTTGTCTAGTACCCACAGTACAAGCCTAGAGCTTAGTTTGGGACTAGGTCAATTTGTGTGAGATTGTCCCGAGATTACTTTTTTATAATATTTATATTCTTTACATTATAAGGACTCTATCAATGAATAAGACTGCCATTATGGCAGAAATATGATGACGACATAAAAGGAAGATTGGCCAAAACAAAGAATAATGAGTGCTATGAATATTCTAGGCAGCATGTTTTGTTAGGAGAGGTAGAAAAACAATAGCAATTTGAATTGAGAAACTTTTGGATTGGATAATAATCAGTTTATTGACATTACAATCGTGGCATCGTTTTCAGGTTGCCTGGTGAATCTTGTCTAGTTCAGAGTTTCCGGGAGGATGACGGGTTCAGGGATCACGACCGGGAGGACTGGTTCAGGCAACACGGCGGCTTCAGGCTCGACCTCGGGCAGCACAATCTCCGGCAGCACAGCCTCGGGTAGCTGGACAGGCTCAGGAACCAGGACTTCTTCGTGAATGAAGTCAAGGATGGGTAGCTCGGCAACAGCGGCGCCAGTCACGGGGAGTTCGACTGGCTTTTCGACGGTGACGGGTGTTTCGCCGACGACGGCCCCGGGAGCGTCCACGTTGACGATGATCTGCACTAGCGGCAGGGGGTTGGCGGCGGCTACGGCCAGAAGGGCGAACAGGGCCAAGAAGGTTTTCATCGTGATTGGCTAGAAAGTCAGATATACTTTATTAAAATAATAAAAATAAATAATTATTATTCTATAAACTTTGATTTGACCTAGTTTCACGGGAAGACATGGTAAAAAGCTTTTAAATAAGAATTTAAACCAGTAAAACGGAATACAAAGTGATTCTGGAACTATCTCTGCTTTTGAAACTTTTAACAATTGATACGAGTATTACGGATTTTCTTATTCTGTGCCTATTTTTTATTTATAAACCGTCGATTAGTGTATTAATGTTTCATTTTCTTTATATTATAACCAACTTCAAAAACCGGGTAAGAGCATGTCGGACCATGTTCAGTGTAGGGTTCCGAAGCTGTAAAGTACTACAAACATAAAAATCAACAAGTAATACCGGTGCCGTCTTAGATGATTTTAGTAGGTATAAACACTTTTAATCGCCTGTATCTCAAGAACCAATGGTGTCTACTTAGTCGTGATAGTTTTCCTTTAAAGATCGTTATATGCTCTTTCATTTAAGATTTTTTTCTGATTTTTAATATTTATAGTTTTGGCTGTAAGGGGGGGGGACACTTGAGTCTAACAAAAAATAGCGCTTTAAAGGTTAATAACTTAATCGAAGAACTGCTTCCACAAACCCGTAATATTTTTGAAAGACCTATTCAACGATATCCCACACTATAGGGTAGACCCTAAAAATTTTTTTTTTACATTTTATTGTACCACTTTGTTGGCGTGACTAATATGTATATTCATGCCAAATTACAGCTTTCTAGTAAGAGTCTCAGCGCTAAGCTGCGGACGGACGAACGGACGGACGGACGAACATGACGAAACTATAAGGGTTCCTAGTTTGACTACGGAACCCTAAAAAGGAGGGGTTCTCAATTCATCAGGATATTTTTTTGTATTTTCCCCAATTGCTCAAAGACCATGGACCAATAGGGTTTTTTTTTGTTTAAATGGTTTAATTTCTAGTTGATCACGAAATCGAGGGAATTCCTCAAATGTTATAGGTATACATATAGCGATTTTAGTTTTCAGTTAGAAAAGCCCAGCATTTACATTCAAAAAGTATTATTTGTTGAAATGGAACTGATGATGAAGACCACAGATGGCCACCGGAAGTCCTTAATGGTAACATTTTCAATTTTAAGATTATCACAATTGAGCGACTATGAAGAAGTACATTTAAACGGTTTAAATATATGACTTTCCCGCGGCGTTGCTTATTTCTTATAAATGAGATGTGGCGCTACATAACAGTATAATATTATGCTATTATATAATGCTCACTAGTATGAAATAAAAAAAACTAAAAACCTTCTTCATAAACGCATGAAATCTTCTTCTTTTAAAATGGTCGGTGTCAGTGAAGTCGGCGTCGCACAGTTATTTTTAACCAAATCAAACTTCAGTCGGACTGACTTATTTTAAAAGAAAAAAAGGTACTAGACAATTATTAAATTACTATTCGTGAATTTTCAACAAGACAAATAATTAGTGCAAATAATTGCGAATTTATACTTTTTACCAATCGTGTATACCAAGATGTGTATGGGTACAATTCTTACCTTGTTTGTGCTAGTTCCAAATAAACTGTAATGCAGTACGTTTTAGGCGGGTATTTATATAAAAACAATCTTAATAGTGGTAGATTACGAACTGCAACTGTTGTTACTATCAGATAAAGTTAATAATCATCAAATTTACAAGCCTTAATCATAGTCATCAAATTTGCAATGTGTATGCTAGTCATATACAGGAAGTGAAAAAATATTTATTTCAAATGTCATAATAGGTACTAGTTAATAAAATATGATCCGCAAAAGGCTTGTGGGAATATACATACATACATACATAACATCACGCCTTCATTCCCAGAGTGGGGTAGGCAGAGCTACAGAAATACCAACAGTTCTAAAAAGACTTGTTGATAATTCTGTAACCACATTTTGCACAATCAGGCCAAGAAGTTTACTACCTAGTGTATTAGTGACAGGTTGCAAGCCCATCGCCTAACAATACTACAAGCCCTTATTCCCTGAGCCGCCTCTTACGACATCACATGGAGTGGCACTATTCTAACCCGGCAACCACACGGGCTATAATGTGGGAATATACTCGTACAGAATATCTAAAATAAGGGTCTCGATGGAGTACATGATGACTGACTGTTGAGTTTCTTGTGGCGCTTCTTCTCAGCAGTGGTCTCCTCATGGGAAGCGCTGGTAGAATTTTGACGTGTAAAAGTGCCCGTGCGGGCGCTACTTACTGAATAAACAACTTTTACCTTCATCTTTATCTTTACTAAACTCAAAGTAGTGGTAATCCATATGTTTAAATGTACCTAAGCTTATATTTTAAATTTTAGTGATCTGCAAACTGTCTAATAGCGCTTAAAAATAACTTGAATATTACGGATACTTACTGTGCGACGCCGACTTCACTGACACCGACCATTTTAAAAGAAGAAGATTTCATGCGTTTATGAAGAAGGTTTTTAGTTTTTTTATTTCATACTAGTGAGCATTATATAATAGCATAATATTATACTGTTATGTAGCGCCACATCTCATTTATAAGAAATAAGCAACGCCGCGGGAGAGTCATATATTTAAACCATTTAAATGTACTTCTTCATAGTCGCTCAATTGCGATAATCATAAAATTGAAAATGTTACCGTTAAGGAGTTCCGGTGGCCATCTGTGGTCTTCATCATCAGTTCCATTTCAACAAATAATACGTTTCGAATGTAAATGCTGGGCTTTTCTAACTGAAAACTAAAATCGCTATATGTATACCTATAACATTTGAGGAATTCCCTCGATTTCGTGATCAACTAGAAATTAAACCATACGGATACTTAGTTAAAATTTAAAACCTTTTGTTAAAGTTTCTTCGCTATTTAGAGATTACTTTTAGGTAAGTCGAAATTCGTTTTGAGAAGTTAAACCTTGATATACTTAAGGTAAACGCTATAGATTAAGTAAAGACTTTTATTACTAATTGTTTTTTTTGTTTTTCTTAATTACTTTTCACCATATAGTCACTACATAGTATAGAAAAAAGTCGCTTTTTCTGTCCCTATATCCCTATGTATGCTTAAATCTTTAAAACTACGCAACGGATTTTGATGCGGCTTTTTAATAGATAGGGTGATTGAAGAGGAAGGTTTATATGTATAATACTTTAATCCGGAGCGAAGCGAGGGCGGGTCGCTAGTTAAAAATAAATAGGTCATTCTTAAAATGCATGCAAAACAAAAAAAGCAGAAAACGGATAAAATTAAGTTTGGTTTCGTAAAACATAAGTAAAGAAGCATTGTATACCAATAACATCTGTGTAAAAATTTAACAGATTATAAGCACGAAACGAACATGAAATGAAATGAGATTGAAATATTTCCGGTGTTCACCAACAATTACACTCACGATTTGCGATATGAAGGCTGTCAAAATGTATCTTGGAAGGTCTAAAATGTGTGTCACGCAACATGTTCAAAAAATATTTTGAACATGTTGCGTGTTATAAATAAAACATCCGACATTAAAATATTTAAGTACTTACCTACCTAAAAAGAAACAAGTAAGCTAATCTTACTACCGCCGCGGTGTATAGAAGAAAATGGGGTCTGTCAATTTTGTATGACGAATGTATTACCGAGTCTGCCACCGCTCATACAAATGGTAAAAGGTATGACTATTTTGGCTATATCTTTAGGCATGCAATTTCTTTATATAATTGCATAACTTTTTCGGTGCCTAAACGGACACATGCTCAATCACAACAGTTTTGGTTGAAGGCTTTCTACTTCTGGACAGTCTAATTTTTTAAAGTAAAACTATGAAATAACTGCTTTATCTGTTTTAGTGTGTGATGACCTTTTACAACTTTCACAAATAATAGTATCTACCTACCTGTGTTGATTTAGGCTTAGTCCAAGACTAAAAAATCATCAAAAAATGTCTAATGCAAAATGCATATCCCTACATCCATACGCGTTATGTATGAATAATTTTGATCCTTAGGCATTTTTGATGTTTTTTAATCTTAGTCTAAGCGAAAATCAACACAGATAGGTAGATACTTATTTACAATAGCGTGCAATCATATGGTTATTTGAATTAAAAAAATCTATATCTGCGTACCTACCATCTTGAAACTCTCTAGACAATCTTGTTCTGAGCGGATTACCTACATTCAACTGCCCACGCATTGGAAAAGTCGGAAAAGTCTATCCATCCGGTAAGTATAACCCATACATTAAATTAATCCTGCACATTTCCCCGCTGGACGAGTATCGCCGCTCGTTAAATTTGTGGCGTGAGTTGGAAAGGCCGTGACAGGCGCCGAGCGGCGCCGCGCGGCGCGCTTCTACCGCGTCCCGTGGAAACTGTGTCACATCGCGCCCTCTCTCAGTAAAAGTACTTTCTTCGAGCCGCTTTCGGAAACTCGTCTAGAACGAATGAATTTCCTCGCTTTACTAACCTTGTGCGGTGTGACATAAGGCTCTCGCCTGCACATGCACTATAATTAGAACCGTGGGTTTTATAGCCTCTTGGGAACCGGTGGTTGTCGATCAGCCGCGGCTACACGAGCACACGCCTCGTGAGTCTCGTGACACTGTGTGAGAATTACCTGATCTTCGCTTTACTGGACTACGGGCTACTAATTAAGGGAGATTTCAATATATAAAATTGTTCAGAATAATAATGTTCCTTTTTCACACCACTATGTCAAAAGTAGGTAAGTACTTTGTTTATTTATAAGTACGGGTTATGATAAGATACCAAAACCACCAAGTATTTTCGTTCACTTATTTCGTTTATGATCTCACCAATATGATCATAAAAACGTAACACCCGTTTATACTTGCCGCACTTTATTGTGGCTCAATAAATATATGAGTACATTTATATACCTGTTTGCATTTATGCTAAGAAGATAGGAAGCTAGGATATTAGGTGAATGAATAACATATGAATGAATAACAAAAAATAACATCTTGGAACCAAACACCTTGACCACCTGTGTATTGTGACTGAAAAAGGGACCGTTTAATTACGGTTATATAAATATTATTTAGGCACAAAAGTGATATCTCCTGTTTCAGAAGAAACATTTTGCTGAGAACAAAACGAGCAGAGTTCTAGTTGAAACCCGCACAATATCATTTGATGATCTTGCTTAATAAAGCGCATCAGCGAAACAAAGCATTTGCATAGGTATACAAGTAAAAAATGTAGGAAAATAATTAATTTTTATCCACTAATTTCCTTCCCCGATTATAGCCCTAGGATATAGAATTGTTTTTTTCCGACATTGTACAAGATTTTGGATGTTATTTATTGATTTAAAAATATAATGTGACGGCAATTCAATGTCGAGTCGTCGTCATCAGCACGATTTTTTCCATAAACACGAGGCATCCCCGTATAGAATTTCTTCTAGTACTTTCGCTAATCCAGTAATTAACAAATTAGAAATTGGTAGTTGAGGAAATAGGGGTACTTATGCGAATCTCTGTATTAGTCGGACGCGCAGTTGCCCCTTTCGCTTACCGCAGCTCGCCATGGCGCGGTGGTGATCTTTGTATGTTTTTGCTGAGTGTTATCTATTCAAAAGTGTTAAACAAATAAATCTTTTCGTAAATTTTATAGTCTTATCTTTATAAACTTTTAAACATTATCTATGTTTATCTAAATCTATTCTACAAGGTAACCCCATACTATTGCCCTCGACGCCTTACCTCGGTGGCCATTACTGTCAAGTCAATAAGAGCTATCGTAACGTTGACAATACAATAACACGTAAAAAGGAATATGGGTATACCGTGTTGAATAGAGGCCCTGATTTGTGTCTGAATCGTCCAACCGAAACAACAAACATCTTTTCAACTTGTATTTTTCTAATCATTTGGTGAAATTATGAACGTATATTGCCAGAGATAGAGGAAGTGAAACGACTACCTTTTACAGAGAGACCAGAACATGACTATCCACTTTTAACATGTATATATTCTATTATAAACATGTGCCAGTATTAATAATGAAAATCTTTATAGATCATACATAATATTTGGAGTTATGATAACTATCATGCTTTGTTAAGAAATATAGTATGTATGTTAACACTATATTGTTCAAAAGAAAACCAAAATACAATACAATGTAGATAAGAAAAAACAAATAAAAGTGAAAGACTGTCGAGTAGGCAAGTGTGCAATTAGGAAAAGAGCATAAAAATCAAACCATATATAAAAAAAATATACGTTCAAATATCTACATAAATGCATACAGAAATATATATGACGGAGACATGGTGGCCGCTGTGGGCCACTGGGGCATTATCCCGGGTATCGGACATAGCGATGAGTTCCAGCGAGAGAATCGAATGAAAACCGCGACGTCAATAATAGTACTCCCGTTTATTCTTACAAGGATTCTTGACAAAACAAACTTCTGCACGCAAGTTACTACATAACTTAAATCGATCTTATTTAAATGGGAAAGAAACTCAAATAATTAGTTTGAAATTGCTTTTCATGAAAACAGACAAATCTCTTGACCTACCTTCTTATTAATCATCAGCGGTACTCAGATGATACCAATCTCAATCCAACCATTCACGGTAAGGTCTTACAGATAGAAAACCTTACCATACATAGTCAAATGTTGCCGGCAACAGATATTAAAGAAACTCGAAATAGTTGGTATTCGGATACAACCTTAAACAATAAAAAAAATATTGCTGACTGGAGCCGCCGTTTTCAGGATTCGACGTAACTATACATCTATATACATACTTAAACTTACATAAACTATACCGTTCCGTTCCGTTCCGTTTGGACAGTTCGGGTACGGAACCCCAGAAATAAGAGGGGAGAACACAGCTCCCTGAGGGACACTAGTAGTGAGAACATTCCAAACAGAATGATTATCATCATTGAAATGTTTTATTTATTAGGAAATTTAGATTAAATATTTCTTTCGTAGTAAATATTACGCAAAGTTCATTCACGTTTGTCTCTTTTATATAAAATCGTCAACGTCAAATTAAACAATATTTATATAATGATAATATGTCTACATCGAAAATATGAGGTCTTCAATTGTTTGGCAACTCGAAATTGTTTTTGATTGATCATAAATTGTAAATATTATCATGCATCCCGTTTGGAAACTTTCCGCTCGCCCATCAATAGTTTCAGTACAGTTACAGTAAATCAACGACTGGCAAGACGAATCGCGGAGGCCTTTGCCAAACTGTTGTCCAGACAAAGGATATCTCGTAAAAGACCCGTTATAAGAATTAAAATAAAGGGTGGACTCAAAAATTTGAACGTTTTATGTGTCTGGAGCTGGAAACAAAGAGTCGTTTAACTGTTTCGAAGGCCAATAAATATTTTAGAACAGTTTTTAGCCAGTCTTCGCACACGTGTGGATTTAGGTCACGAACGATTTCCTATCGAATGACTACCCATAAATCGTCTGGCCTTTGTTCTCTCCCAGAGGTCAGAATTTTGAGTCAAAAACGACGCAACACAACTATGTCCTAGACCAAATCTGATTAAGTCAGTCTCGTTTTTACTCTTACGCATCATATTGTGCTTATGGTTGTCCCTTTTTTTGGAAATCTGGCTGACGTATATAAATACATATAAATAACAATTACATGGAATTTCTTGCTTTTTATTTTCTATCTGACTACTGGTATAATCTTATACCACTTTTGTATATTTCTCTTGATGTATTCGGGTTAGTAGTAAAGTAAATTAAATCAATAAATGTTGTTTACTCTTGCATTTACCGAAACACGAGCTTTGGTTTTGTTTTAACTATGAAATTAACTTAATATTTGATTGCCACTGTAATGTGAAACCATTTTACAATTTACCAAAAATACACTTCGTGATAATAATGTATATCCTATACATTATAAATTTAACAAAAGCCCCCTCCACGCCGGGCGGCGTCGAGGCAGCGCGCGCGCAGGCCCGTCGCTAGGGCGATGGCGTCGCGCGGTTGCGCGTAGTCTTTCCACTCCGCGGCAAATTTCGCCGCTCTCGCCCACTGATCTACATTTCACTTCCAATATGGGTCAATAACTGCCCACGCTCAGCCCCTCTGAGCGCGGCCATTCACCTCGCGACTTCCACTCATTGTTCGCCAAATGTATAGCGTTGCTTGAGGTCGACGACCGGCGATGGTGTTTGCTGCCAGCGCAAGTCTTCTTCGAAAGCCACTCGCTATCACCAGTGCCGCAAACACAAACATCCTCTCGTCATTCATAGTGGTACGAGTTTTAACCTTTTGTTTATGTTTGACCGGAAGATACCACACCTTGTTTGTTATTGAGATAAATATGTTAATTCGTTGAGTAATATAAGCTTAATACCCTCATTGATTTTACTAAAATTACGGTACAGATAAATACAGGACTAGAACAATTCGTTCCTGATAACCTTTTTTAATTAGGTGGTGGCATCCATATAGTGTCTATGCGCTGCGCTGTTGCTATGCAAGCATCTACTGGGTCCAATTCGGATTACCGTTGTCTAAATTTAAACGTCTCTAAACTTAAATTTATAAACGTCAAACTCGATTTTGACAGGTCTAAATGCAATCGGTATTCGGATTTATTTAATTTAAACATAAATTCCTAATTTTAGAGACACGCTTAATTTGACGTTTCTAAACTATTCAATTTAGAAATAGAGGCCATTTGGTATTCGGACACACATCCTAAACGTCAAATTAAAGGTATAAATTATACTTTATCTGTTTTATAATGTAAAACTTGACGTCTTACTAAAACTTTCTACCGTCTACGTAACCTAAGTGAGCGCGCAGATTTAAGTAGGAAAATGGATGATTTTGTAATTGCTGCTGTTTTAGACGAAGATGAGCGGTAAGTAAATAAATATTTGTATTATATAAATTCTCAGTGAATGACATTAATCGCTCGGTTTGAAGTCTGGAATAACTAATGTTTGCATTACTTAATTAGCAGGCTTTTTGTGTCCAGACAAAGATAAAATCATCTTTCGAATCTGCATTATCTTATAAGTCCATTCAGACACTTCATTCGTACTAGATCTAAAAATGATATAATAACATTCCCTGATGTATATTTTTGTATACTACTTGCCGGAGTGCTGATGATCACGATTGATTAGGCTTGCAGCTATTTTTTTTGACCGACGGCAGCATAACACCATTTTTGTATCAAGTTACAAGCTATGCAAAAAGCTGGCAAAATGTGTGTGACTCTTCCAACTGTAACATCTTTTGTACCACATTTAAGGCAAAATAAAGAGATTTGATTTGATTTGATTTTGATTTGATTTATGCAAACGGTGTACTTAGCCAAATAGAGAAAAACTTTACAACATTGGGCTTTTAAAACCTCATTAACTCTTTTGCTCTGGCAAAGTTGAACGAAATCTACCCAGTATGTCAGGTTCAGGGATATAATATCCGCGCCTCAGTCCTATAGACGAGTTCACTCGTTAACAGAAATGATGCTCTTATGTCCGATAGATGACTTATAATGGCTAGGTAAAATGCTTTTCAGAGCCGGTAGACAAAATAACTCGTTAGCTAATATTGTGAAATAATTCTTTTGTGCAAAACGAAACACTTAAGTTACAAATACTTAATGAATGAATATTGATTGGGTAATCGGGTTTATTCACTTTTCACTCTCAATCTAGTTGGCATACATAACATAACTTTAGCAAGTAGGTATGACTCGAGGCCAAGAGTATGGAACGCAGTTGTGTCCAGTTGTGCAAGTAACTGTTGATTGCCCTAATCCAAGATGTAATCACAAATATATTAAAACGTGTATACCCGCCTACCAGATCAGAGAGATCATCGCACAAAACGAGTTAACTCGTCATCTGGACTGAAAGGGTTAAGCAGCAGTGGTTATGTAAAATTTTGACACTTGTTAAGATATATTTATTTATTTTACATGGTTGTATAGTCCTGTTTTATTTGTACAGCACACAAAGGAGGGAGTTCAGAGCTCTCAGGGACAGTTCAAATCCCTTTGAGTTAAGCACAAGAAACTTTAAAAAATTATTTAGGTTACCGCAGCATGCAGTGTTAGATGTGATAGAACAACTATATTGCAATGAAGAATTGAATGTAGGTCCTATCCCAGGATACTTAAAGGTAATTGAGACGATTTTTAGGTATTTTATTGTAAACTAGTTCATCATTATCCTGTCATACTTTAGGTAGAGTATGTTAGCACAACATGTTTTCTTCTTCCACTCTCCTCTATCCGCTGTTAACTCGGTGCTCACACCTTTCATTCATACACATGTCATGCTTCACACAATCTATCTAAACCTTTTTTGGTAAACTTTTTTATTGTAAACTAGTTATTATAATACATTTTATTTTTTGTTTACTTGTACAGGTCCTCTGTTCGCTCACTTTATATGGCCATGGGAGCTACCAGACCCATGTAGGTCATAATTTCCTACTTGGCCAAAGCCAATCATCCGTTTGTCGCAGCCTGGAGCATGTGACAAACCTTATAATAGAAAAAATTATGCCAAAGGAAATTTTGTTTCCCACATCAGTCATTAAAATGGATGCTAATTTAAGAGAGTAAGTTTAAATGCATAAAATTTCTAGTGGTTTACGAGTATGATTTATTTTAGTATTTAGTGCTAATCTCACATAATTATTTTGTAGTTATTTGTTTTAATGTTTTTTTTGTTTTTTTTTATTTGTTGACAACGATTTATGTAATTAAATCACAGATATCTATTAACAATTACAAATCTTCATTCTAGGTTCCAACAAAAATATGGCATACCTGCTGTTGGAGTAATTGATGGCACCCATATAGCCATCACATCACCCCCACGCAATCACCCCACATCGCCAGCTATACTGTTTTATAACAGAAAGGGGTATTACAGCTTGAATTGCCAAGTGGTAAAGTGCATGTTTATATAAAAACATAATATCAGCATCTTTTGGACAATGCCTCATATACTCATATTTAAATTTAGCATTTATTTTAACTCAATTTTTATTTTCATTTGTTATTTTACATTGATTGTCATTACTTAATAATTAAGTATGTTTTTAGTATTACTTTATTTCAATTGTTGAGCATTAAATAAATATTCTTTATGTGCTTCAACTTGGTTGATAATTCAGTAGTACTTTATTATGAATCTGAGTCTGGAATATTCTTTAAAGCTATATGCATTTCAACAACACATTAGCCTAGTTGGTAGTTAGTGACCCGGCCTATGAAGCTAGCCATCATGGGTTCAAATCCCGGTAAGGGCAAATATTTGAGTGATGCGCACAAACATTTGTTCCTGAGTTTATACATATGTATTTCTTTATATAATTAAGTTTATCGTTGTCTAGTACCCACAGTACAAGCCTAGAACTTAGTTGTAGTTTGTGAACTTAGGTCAATTTGTGTGAATTTGTGACCTGTATTTGTTTAATGTGTATTTATATGTCACTTATTCCAACAGAGGCTGTTATATTAGGCTATTGTTTCAGGTATGTGATGCTCATAAAAAAAAAATAAGTGTCAAGGCTGACTTTCCTGGATCCACACATGATGCAGCCATTTTAAAAGCATCCAATATCAATCAGTTTCTGGAAAACCAGTATGTTACCGGGAGACAAAATAGATGGTTACTTGGTTAGTTCATACTAAGAAATATTTTATTCAAGTAATAGTTTTTACACCACATAAGCCGGTTAAAAAAATTGATTTTATTTCCTGGTGCACTCTTATCTAAAACCCCTTTACTACTGGAAGTGTAAGAGCCTGTCAGATATTTTAGGCGCAACATTTTAATGTTTACTTCAAGCACTGGGACACTTAAATCTACACATAGTAGGTACTGAAGATGTAGGACGAAATTTGACTCTAATCTTATCTTCATTCACATTATTTATTTATTTAATTTCATACTAGCATTTGCCTGCGAGTTTGTCAAAAATTAATTAACATAACATAACAAAAAAATATTTAATTATATTTAATGATGAACATTTAATATTTATACCGTCACAAATCATATGGTGATAAAAGAGACTGATGATGGCATTTTATGAACCATCATGAATCATTGGTCTCCTGAATTATCGTTACAGATGATTCAAGTAGCTGTCTTTTATTTGACACCTTTAATATCCCGTTAATGTGTTCTGTAGGGGATATCCATGATCTATCTATGATGCGCGGACGAACCAGCGGCCGGTTCCAAGGGCGAGGGGGTGGACATGCCAAGCGTCGACGACCACAGCTTGTTCCGGCCTTTCACATCATCATCTTTATCTCAGAACTACTATGCTTTATTCTATTGCTATTCACCTCTTATATTATGGCTTTATTCGTTTTATTTATATATTTTTATCACATTCAAGCTGTTAGCAAAATACCGATTCGCTCAATTAATCAGTATTAATATTTATAGTATAAATGTAATTATGTATGTAAACTCTTTATTACTCATTAACAATTACAAGACATGTTTGCATTAATATAAATAATGTACACGGGCGAACTTATCCCATATGGGATAAATATGTGCTTTATGCTTTTCCTCTACCCATTTTATGTTGCTCTGTCAGTCAAAGGAGAGGTTTTTCATTTCATATTATATTAATAATGTTATACTGGTGTAGGTGATAAGGGCTATCCCATTCTCCCGTGGCTGATGACCCCCATCGAGCAGCCTGCCACTCCGGCTGAAGAAAACTACAACAAAGTGCACCAGCAAGCTCGAAATATAATCGAGCAAACTTTTGGCATGCTTAAATGCAAATTTAGATGTTTAAATAAAGCTAGGGTTCTGCACTATAGCCCTGCAAAGGCAGCCAAAATTATATTGGCATGTTGCACAATGTACAATCTGTACATAAAGTCCGCTTCTGGTGAGTACTCTCTAGCCCAAATCTTGATTTAGGAAACACTGAACGTTAGTTTCATGTAATTTTATCCATTGATATAAAAAATCTATATCTAATCTATCAAAAATCTTTATACCGGGTGACATCAAAGACGTGATCAGAAACCAATTTTTCAGACTCGGTAATTGATAGCCATTTTCAAGTAATAATAGGTACAAGAAACAAACGCTATTTATTTTTTGTTAATTTTCCCATTAATTATATCAACGATTAAGTAAATCATGGATACCCTATTTTGAGAATCATACCCTCTATGGATCCTATTCAGACTATGTAACTTTAATGACACTTCAGTCACAGTGACAATTCAAGTCAGTCATTGTCAATTATTTGTTTTGTTATTTCTGTTTATCTTTGCATCTCTTTCTGTCAAGTATGAGACCACTGTTTACAATAAATTATTTAATTTTGATCTATGCGTGATTAAGTCTGAATACTACATCTAAACACCTACATACCTATATTATTAGGATCCCACTTTAATGCTTAATTAAGTCATATCACTTTTGATCACGTCTTTTTTGTCACCCTGTAGATTATCCTTTTAAGATACACTTTCAAATGAGAATTTAAACTTGGTGTATGGTACCAACTTTGAATTATTTAATAGCATGTCGTCCGTTACGATTTTGAAAATAAACGTAGTTTATTGGTGGGTTTTTCTTACTCACTGCTATTTTACGCATTTTTTATTTTATTTCGATCTTTGTTACAAAAGTATATTGCAATAATCCATTTTTCTTTCAGGTGATAGTGATGCCGATAGCTCTTCGGAGGATGAAGAGGCTGACGTAGTCGCGCCTCCGCATGTTATGGAAGGGGCGGCTGCGGCGCCTTTTAATGACAACGAAGAACCGTGTCTGATTTTACTGCCGCTGCTCGTGATATACGCATGACGCTAGCAAGAAGGATGTTAGAAAATTAAAATCTTGTCTGAATTTGTTTTTTTATTTATGTAGGTAAATATAATATGTTGGATTTAAAATGATCACTTGAATGGGCAATTTCAATAACCACAAGGCAAATATTTATTGTCGCTGAACAATTTACCTACCTAATTGTTTACCACAAGTAGTAGCAGTTTAGGTTTGTTTGTGAACACTGCAGCTGCTACCACGCAACTTACCACGTCAATTTTATTTTTGATATTTTACATTTATTTAGGCAATTAAATCTGCACCGTAAAATAGAGCAGTGTACACGCTTCTATTCTTCGGTCTAGGTACCCGAGTACACTCTATTTCGAAAGATCATAAAAGGGTTCTCTGCCTTTTCGCCGACAAATCTTTGGCCAATGAATCGTTCGCGCAGCCTATTCATTTGCCAACCCGCTTTTTTTCTGTAACTGGGTACAAATATTCTACCTATTCTATAGAATTATTTACAGTTTCAGAAAATAATCTTAAATGAGTTTGTGAAATTAATCATATTGTGAAACGTTGGTTATGAAATGATAGGATTCCCTGTTATAAGACTTCCATTTCCTAGATACCTATTCACTTGCATATCTAAACTGCCTGCATCTTTTTTTTTTTTTTTTTTTTTTTTTTTTTTTTATTGCTAAGAAACAAACAGTCATATACATCAATTTACAAACTTAAATAACACAATATAGACCTATAGTTTCCTTAAAGATAATCTTAGCAGAAAAACGTGGCTTATCCAAAGAAAGTAAGAATATAATCAAAAGTAAAACTATCTTACCCTATTAAATTATATAAAATAACAACCACTAGTCAGTTGTTTAGTATTTAATCGATCTTCTGTCGATTTTTTTTTTTCGGTTTCTATTTCATAAGGGGGCCATGTCCTGCAGTCGCAGCTGCGAGTGCATGTGCGATGGCGATAGCCCGTCGAACGCTATTAAAAGGTTCTTCGTCCCTTTAAGAGTGCATTTTCATCGTCGTACCTACCTACTTCCAATGCTTAAATACTTTAGATTATAAAGTTATATACAAGTTTGATTCATGAACGTATCAGAAAGTTCTAAACGTCAACTGTGATCAAAATGGTAATCATGGCATGAAGCCTTTCCTGTAATCAGACCTGTAATAATGTATCTAAACCTTATAATTGCAATAGGGGAAGACAATTTAGAATTAGGGCCCGGATGTCCATGAACAAAATTTGGTTAAAAAAAATCGATTGTAAATCTTTTATTACAACTGCAAATCCGTTAAAAAACAAAAAAGTACTTGACTAAGTTTTTAAGAAGTTGCGAAAGGAATCGGAGGTGCGTAAGTCTTATGAGTGAGGTGAGAAAATACAAAGATCTAGCTCTCAATTGTAAAAAATTTAATATACATAATAAATAGGTAGGTACCTACACTAAAAATATAAAAAACAAATAACAAAAGTAGGTAAAGCCTGACAAGATTCTATTTGGCCCTATTTCAATACAATATTGAAATGGGGCCAAATAGAATCTTGTCAGGCTTTACATCTGTGAGCCGAGCACGCTGACTATGATATTAATGTGTTTATGTGCAACAAATTGGCTTGCGCGGGGCGAGCATGCCCTGAGGCTGAGCTGCTCAGATTAGTACCGAGCTTTACGCGTGCCGACGCAAATTGTGTACCTACCTAACTGTATTTTAAGTAACATTCCATAACTGAGTTAACTCAGTTATGGAATGTTACTTAAAATGGTTGTATGGTCGTCCTCTCGTGACCTCATCGCCGCGGCAATTATTTCCGCACTTTCTCGGATGGCCGCGGCCAGGACTTCTGCGGCGGAAATAATAGTAGTCCTGAATTGGGCGTGGTTGTTATTCAGGGCTCTTATTAAATTCTCCCGAGGAGTCCTGCCTCGGCGAGCCTCAGCGGTCGATCGTGGTCTTATGATATGACCCCTGGGGCGCCTCATCCGTCTTGACCGTTGCGCCGGCGACACGTCAAGCAAATTGGTGACAGGTGGCGGTGATGGAGTGGCGGAGTGGCGACCATCGGCGCTAATGCAGCGGGGGACGAAGGAACGGGCGATGGTGAAAAGGGCGCCGCCTGAGCAAACACAGGCGATAGTGGGCAAGGCGAGGACGGGCTTCTGGTGTTCTCGAACTCCTAAAACAATTCAGAAAGTTTGTTAATTACCCCATTTCATTTTTTCCCATATCATGTTTCTCTGCATGATACGGAAGTTTCAATTGTCATAAGTTTTATAAAGATTACAATTGGGAGAAAAAGTTAACACTTAGTTAGGTACCCATCTAGCACTGCACTGTATAACTTGTTTTGGTAACAAATTGTTACCAAAAAATATTTAAATTACTTTAGGTACCTACCTACTAAATTCGGTGAGTTTTGTACGAAATAGCCAATATAATTTATTGGACGGTGACTTACATTTTTAATCTTTATCCTACATACTTACACATACATAACATCACGCTTTCATTCCCAGAGTGGGGTAGGCAGAACTACAAAAATAACAACTGTAAAAAGACTTGTTGATAATTCTGTAACCACATTTTGCACAAGGAGGCTATGTTTATTGTTCCTAAACCGTATAATTACCGTCTACTTATATGACCGAGCGCATTGCGACTTGCGGCGCTTCGCAGGCGAGATCATACTTTAAACGTTTCTAAGCCGCGTTGCCGCGCCGCGCTGTCGTCATATCAACTTAGCCTAAATAATTACCTACTTACCTAATTTGAGGTTAAAATAATACTTTATGTAGGTGCCGCAAAACATGTGGGTATCAGGCATCATCAAACCGTAATGAGTAATATTGAGGTGTAAATATTCACCAAAAACGTTAGGCAAAAAATACTAATTTACCAAAGGAGTTTCAGCATTTGCGAATCCATTGATGGCCGCGCTGCCCACTATGTCTATGATTTGCTGCTCTATCGGAGTGAGCGTTGCCCCTGCAGGTCCCGCCCCTGGTCGCCGACCCGCATCCCTTATTTTGCGGGCCTTATTTTTGACCCGCTGCGCCCATACATTCCAAATCTGTAAAAAATGGATTTGGAAATAATATCTTGGTTTGTTTGTACATGGTATCAAAACAAAACAGTAGTAACTATATAAGTACTTACATGTTGCCACTCCGACACTGTCCTGCTACAGCCCAACTTATTTAGATCATGGGCCATCTGGTTCCAAAATTGCAGAACTTGAAGTTCTGCTCTATTGCCTGAAATTGACATAGGTAGGTACTTCCTTTATAATGTAGGTACTTTAGTAATAGATAGCCTAATGCAAAGTAAAACCCAGACCGAACCAAAGAAAATTTACGTGGTTTGGACAAAATTAATACCGTAAAACCACACAACTAATAGTCCTAGCCTGCAACAATAGTCCAATTTTCATCCTTACATTATCTTTAAAATATGATAGCTATAGGCTAGACTTTAAAGCAAATCATTTTAGGCCTAACAATATAATTATATACCCAGCAATAATAGCAGTAGCTATCAGTATTGGACTATTGTTGCAGGCTAGGACATAGTTGTGTGGTTTTACGGTACGTAAAGAATTGCTGGTCTTACCTCTGGCCAATTCTATGTTGGCATGCAGATTATTAACCAACCACTTTTGTTGGGATTTGTTCGCTCGTTTTCGGCTACTCATCGTTCCTCCGGTTCTCTCTCGCAAATTATGCGTCAAACAAATCAAACTTTTTTTAATCGTTCCCGCCCAAAATTTCACGTCACCAATGTTGCTGTGTATTTTTATTGAATATAGGTAACATAATCTTTTTAGGATTAATTATTTATTTATTTATGCACTTAAACAATAACATCAATGTCAAAAAAACTTAAGAAAAAATATTTCGTGTAAAAACCTATTTTTATTATAATAATGAAGTATCTTAATTTTATCAGAACCAACCACAGATATGAGAGTAGTCACTTAATTTAGACCGGTCATTTAGGTTTTAAATTTAAGTGAATTCAATTTAGGCGTTTCTCCGAATACCAATTGGCGCGTAAACTAATATGGCATAACCTAATTTTACTGTTTAAAACTTAAATTTAAGATTAAAAGTTTTTTTTCAAAGGGCCTAGGTACGGAGTTTTCAGCCTTTGACGCCTTTGACAGTTTGACTACCTACTTCACCGGAGAATGAATGAGCTCCAGGGGAGCTCCACTCAGAAGAGGTTTACACTAGCATGACCTGAGGCCCGTTTCACGAAGCTACAAATTACAAGCGGAAGTCTCTTTCTAACTCCTTTTGCTAGAAAGAGAGTTCTGCTTGTAATTTGTAGCTTCGTAAACCGGGCCACTGGGCCCAGGGACTTAGGACGCCAGGGGAGTATTTCAATAAATCTTGATTTTTGGAAATTTTGCTTCGGTAGAAACTCAGTCTGGAGGTTGATTTTGTATACTATCTAGTGTTGACCTGTGAGACAGTAGGCATCGAATTTCTTCGAGGACTGCTAGGGCATCCATAATAGTGTCACCATGTCCGAGCGGGTACGCCCATGAGCGCGACGTAATTTATAGCAGAGCGTACCTAGTAAGGGGTTAGGATGGTAAGGTGCGTTGAAATCTTGAAGATCGAGGTTGCGCATGAACCATGTGGCACCCACGGCTCTTAGTAAGAATCGATTCTGTATACCTAAATATCTGGAAGTCCATACACAACCATACGTTAGTGTGAGAATAGCGCACGTCTTGTAAATTCACATCTTATTTCTAAGAGACAACAGTTTTTACGCTTGTTCAACTGCGGATAGAGGAGGAAAGATGAAAGCCGTACGATTCCGGACACGATGTATGTGTTACCGGAAAAGCAGACGGCGATCGAGAACTACTCCTAGATATTCGACCTCGGTAGCCCAGGGTAATGTGACTATCGTAGAGTTGAAGGAGAGGAAAGAATTGAACAAGGGACCTAGATAATCAATACCGAGTTTCCGGTAAAACGCACAGCGGCACTCTTCTCCGGATTCACCTTAATCCTTCAGAGCATAAACCAACGACATGGTTGGATGATTGAGTATTATGGTCGCCTTTATCGCGGTGTATAAAGCATCTCTCTCTCGTATTTACATACTGGCCAGAAAGTGAGGCATTTTTCACCGATATTTATCCACATCAATAAACACGACCATAAATAGGCCCGCTGGAGGCGACGGTGCAAAACCGAGAGGTGGATAGAAGTTATGCAGAAGGAAGTGTCATCCGCGACTAGTGCGTAATGAACTGAACATGCGGAACTTTCTGTATGTTGTTGGTGAACAACGTAAAGAGAATTGGATAGAACGGAGGGACTCCGGCTCTGATCGGATGGAAAAATGAAATTCAAAACTAATCTGATAGCTTTTAAAATTATGTGTCTACCTAGCGGTAGCGATCTGAGGAGGCCTAAGTACCTTACTTATTCTATGGCCTTAGGGTGGAGTCACATCTATCAGCACAGATTCGCATTTCGACAATAGAAAATGTCTGTTATTTAAGAATATGCGTACGCATGCGAAAGGAGAATAGATGCGTACGCATCTTCATACAAAGTACCTAGCTTTTTTCTATAGATAAAATGCGAATCGGTGCTGATAGATGTGACTCCACCCTTAGTCTTGGGTTGGGTGGACTACTGGACCCTGTGCATTTGTTAAGGTTGACTACTATGGCTAGCGGGCGATGCGACAGTCGCGCGTGGCTCGCGACAGTAATAAACACTATGTGAACGTATAGTGCCGCTTCCGTGGTTAGCGGTTGACGACTGAGCGAGCCGCGCGCGGCTGAGCCTCTGGTCTCGGAAGTGGCGTTATACATAATTATAGTGCTTACTACTGTCACGAGCGGCGCGCGTAATTCGAACGCGTCAGCCGCGCACGACTGTCGCATCGACCGCTAGCCATGAGTCAACCTTTAGGTACATCAAAAAATATTCACCGGCAGAATTGAGACCTTTTTATAAAATAAAACAATAGGTATTATAATTATTTTCGTTTATTTTTAATAATTATGATTACCTACCTAAAACCAAGAAGCTTATAAAACAAGCTTTTACATTGGCTGCGGCCCTACTTTGAAATCCGTAATTCGAACTTCGTCTATTGCTATCCCTTTTGCTCTCGATGCGTAAATAATTTGCAATAAAGTGACGGGGCGATCCGAATTTCGAATTACGGATTTCAAAGTAGACCCGCTGGAGATTGCACAATGTTTTGAACCGAGGAAAAGTGTCCTTGAATAAGGTTGCTTATGTTTTTTGTCCCTTTCTATAAAACTCAAGATCATGCCTAGTTGGTAGTGACCCTGCCTACGAAGCCAGCTGTCCTGGGTTCAAATCCCGGTAAGGGCAGATATTTGTGTGATGAGCGCGAATATTTGTTCCAGAGTCTTGGATGTTTTTTATGTATTTAGTTAAGTATTTATTTCTCTTTATAAGTATGTTTATCGTTGTCTAGTACCCATAGTACAAGCCTAGAGCTTAGTTTGGGACTAGGTCAATTTGTGTGAGATTGTCCCCTGATATTTATTAATATATTTATTTACATATTTATTTATGCTTCTTCTTCTTTCGTGTCGGCAAGAACTCGGGCTAAATCTTACTTGCCCAGAAAGCGGCTACCGTGGTAGCCCTCTGGTTACTGACAAGTAAGTCCTCACGCGAGCAGGTGGTCGGGCACGCGGGACAGTTTGTGAGGTGTAACATGGTTTGCAAGGGTTCTCCACATTCACAGCTAGCGTCTGCGCTACTTGAGTACCCCCACCGACACAGGTTATCTTTGCTTCGGCCAACCTGGGTCCTCAGCCTATTTAGACTTCTCCAGGTGGGCCAAGGTTCCTTATAGCCTGGAGGCAGATTTTCGTTGGGGGGGTACAGAGAATGTGGATACTCACTTGCCCAAAGCCTGCACCTCACGTCAGTAGGGTTTTCATCGGTAGGCTGCGTAGATCGCAGGAAGCTTTTGCGGCTTCGCAAACGACCTGCGGTGGGGGAGAGCCCGTAGAGTGGGTATCTCGGGTCACTTTCCTGTTTTTGTTTATGCTAAAGGGCCAAGAAACAAGCGACGTCACTCACGGTCGCCGTACAATCTCCAGTGTCATATGTAAGCCTCTTGACTAAAACCTGAAACCTAGCAGATAAAAAAAAAGCGATAAACAACTTAAATTTTACAATTTGGTTGCAAAATGCAAATAGCAATTATATGGGTGGTCAGACATAGAGCTTGTTGAAACTGTTTCTAATGTTTCTATGGCGACAAGCACAAACAGTTGAGTTGAACCAAGTGTCAAAAGTGCGTTTAATATAATTTTATCCTAGTTGACCTAGTTTGCATTTCGATATTGAGATCCTAAAAATCACTAATAATGAAACTTGCCGAACACGAATAATAGAAGTATCAATCAAATATATCAATAAGTAATAGAATTTTACTAACGCCATTCTCAAAATCGTCTTGAGACTTTGTACCTACCACTTCCGCCAGCAAAAAGTACCTGAGAGCTGCCCGGACCTTCCAAAATGTGTTGAAGCGATACATAGACAACGGGCAAGTGGGATTCAAGGAGCTTCCTGGCCAGAAACCCACTATAAATACGCCTAGATTGCAGAGAAAGGTGTTGAAAAAGGCGACACAAGATCGTAGTAAACCTGACGGTGTTTCGTCACGCGAGCTCGTATTGACTTCCTACATATCGGCAAGTAAAAAAAGCTGCCGGGATTCGAAGCAGAAAGAGACGCAGCTATAAATATAATCAGGTCGGATAAATCGGTGCTTAAAGGGTGCAGCTAATCTGTACAAGGACAGTATTCCGAGCGGGCGTAACGTATGTCTTTGAGAAGAAAATTTGAGAGCTGCTATATGATCTGGCAGGCCCACCTTAGGTGATGGCCTACACGACATATCCAAGCCGTTTGTCACTTACCTCGCAGTCAATGGCGAAATATACTTACTTGAAAGAGTGAATCTGGATATTGCAGAAAAATCTGGAAAACGGTTGTTTAAAAGCTTCCGTTCCAAGGTATTAAAATATGCAAAACAAGGTTCCATTGGAATATAATTTTTCAATATTTTTTATGTTAATAAATGTTGATGTAAAAGTATAATTCTGTTTTTGTGAAACATCTTGTTTTTTCGAAATTTGACTTTTTTCTTTATGGCCTCTGGTCTGGACCACCCTTTAGTAAGTAATAAGAAAAAAAAAGGAAATTGTTTGGTACCTACTTACATGAAATTTGTTTTGTCTTGTTTAAGTACTTACCTACAGTCTACAATCTAATATAACTAACTGAAGCCAACAAGTAATATCATTTTAAGAAACTTAAGATATGCATGATTATCATTGTAGGTAGGCATAATGTTTTTCTAGGGATGTGGAGTGGACCGCTAATATGCGAACTGCGATTATTTTCAAAAGATCCAATATTTCGGCGCAGCTGTAGTAGGTTTGTACGTTAAATTCGATTTTAATAGTAATAATTGGTCAAAGTACCACCAGTGGTAAGGCCGAGGGGTATGGTGGGTCTGGAAGGGAGTGAGACTGTGTAGAGAGAAGGGCTGAATACGAATATTCGACCGAACATTTGGTAGAGCTCTTACCGAACCGAAATCTTATACGGTTGCGCCGAATCGCTAGAAACATAATTGAAAGGTCTGCTTTAATAAAAGTTACTTAACTAAAACAACTTTGTTTTTCTTACTTAAGCTGCGGTTTTTTGCGAAATAATTATATTTATATTTTAACGCATATTTATCTCCTTTTGGTAGTTGCTTATGCTGAAATAGGATGTCAATCTGAAGAGTTACGAAACAACCTTCCGGCACTGTAACTGAACTATTTGGCCGAATATAAACATTGAAAAACTTGCTGAATATGCGAAATACCGAATATTGGGCCCATCATCTCTTATCTGAATTGTACAGTAAACCATAACAAATTCTGCAAATTCATCATCTACTGACTCGGCATTTCAAGTAGCATTGCGGAGTTACAATCCTAGCCTAGACTTTAAAACTAGGTAGCATAGAAAACTGCTCAGCGGCAGTAAAGCAGCCCCACAGGCCATATCTTTCAATAGGTATGTACATGTAGATGCCCAGAATAGCACACTATTCTTCATTATACTGCTGATATACCTATTACAGCTGTAGCTTAAGGATGTAATTTTGGGAAGTGTAAAATATGTTCTGTAGTCATTACTTATTATCGATTCCTTCTATTTAATAAATAAAACATGAGATGTAAATTATTAACCAATAATGTTTATTTAGGAAATACACTTTTCAATAGCTGCAAACACAGTGTATGGCTTACTCCTTATAGGGTATAACTGCATTATGGAAGTTATGCATCATTCATATTTCATATTTATAGGATATCACAACTAAAATCTGAAAAAAGAATTTGATTATAAGGTTGCTGGTTCTCAATGTCATAAACTTATCACAATAAAAATAAATAAGCGAATTGTGGCATATCTTTACTTAAATCATTAAACGATAATCTGTGTTACTTCCCCATTCCACTTAACAAAAACCTTTTAACATAAATTATGTTTTACAGTGGGACCGTACTTTGCTAAAAATTTTATTGTGCAATTATTCAGATTTATTTAATAAACCAAGTTCAATTAAAGTAGGGCTGAACTTTTAGTGCAGTATCTAAATCAAATTATTAATCTGAATTATTAACACCGACTGAGTCATGTTACATATTTATGTGGGATAAAAACAACTAGGTACCTACCTAATGTAACTACCTACCTAGGTAGTTACATTAGTTAGATAGCAATGTAAAATATCTAATGCTAGTACTGTTTATACTAAGTATGTAGAAGAAAAGTAATTATTGAATGATCTTTACATTTCATATCTAAATTTTATATTATGAAAAGGCTTAAGGTAAGCCTTAGCTTTTTAATTTGTATGCTAGTAAATCCAATGGGGTATACAGAGCGTTCATGAAGTTCGACTCAGCACCTCCAACAACCACACTCTTTCAAAATATAACGCAATACATACTTGTATGCAGTATTGTGAAAGAGCCAAACCGTGCCTAGCGTTAGCTAGATTTATAACTAGGTACCTATTTTTTTTATTTAATACATAATTTAATTAATTATGTTGGGCAAACGTTCATTTTCAAGTTAATTAATATTTTGTTTATTTTTTACTAGTAATCTTGCATAGAGGAGTTTGTAAGTTTATAATATGTACCAAAGTACAAAATTGAAAAAGCAATTTATTTAGAATATTAAGGAAGGTACTTAATCTCAATGGTGTTTTTCTTTAGATGCATTGATAGACTCGCAACTTATGAGTCTATCAATGCATGTAGGTATAACTTATAGAATAAAATTCAACTAATATCCTTAGTTACTAACCTCATAGGTACCTTCTTACTGAAGAGTAGGAATGTAGTGGTACGGCGCTCCATATGTTTGACTGGTATTTTATGTTATATAACATGGGTGCAATATTAATCACTGCATCATTTACTTTAATAATTACTTCTCATAACATTGTTGAAGACTGCAAAGACAAAAATGAATGGTTAGTTGTTTTAGTAAATTATAAGTTATCATATCATTGAAAGAAATTAATAAATAGGTAAGTACTAAGTAGAGAAAATACTTTAGCACGTCAAAAAAATTACTTACAAAAGACGTACTTAAGTAAATAAATATAGATATACATTTTGACTAACTCATAATTTCTATACGTAGGTCGGTATTCAATGATTTACCTTTAATGGTCGCGTAATATCCATTTTGAGGCACCAAACGTATCCATGCACGAGATGACAAGGGAAGCCCTAATTATTAATGTGACGTCTATCACGGAAACATGATGGAAATAATTTATAAGCCCTTATTTATAATGTGTAACTGTGGTAGCATTAAAGCACCTGAGTATTCATATTTTATCTTTAACAATTAACATTTTCACGATTAGTAACAGACAGTCACTTTGACTGCATTTATTTACCTACAATCAGTACAATCTACATAAAACCACAGAACTGGTTGCATTTTGCTCATACAGACATTAAAGGCGGACTCATTTTAAGGGCTTTTTACACTATTCAATTATTAGGAATAGTCTTAGAATGTATAAAAAATGCAATTATAACAGTAAGGATCCTATTTATGAAAAGTAAAATCAGTAAGGCTCCGATCAAATTTTGGATCTTAAGTACCTAGGTACATATCGTATAACCACTTTACACGGGACTGTTTAGGTGGCGTCTAAATTTACAAAAAAAAAACGTTTAAAATTCTTTAATTTGACGTTTGTGATGTGCATCCGAATACCGAATTGGCGTCTATCTCTAAGTTGAATAGATTAAACGTCAAATTTAAGCGATTCTCTAAATTTAGAGATTTGACGTTTGGAAGAATTTAACTTTGGCGGTACTCCGAATACCAATTGGCGTGTAACCTAAAATTACAAAACCTAAATTTAGAAATTCTTAACCTAAATTTAAATTTAGACGCCACTTGTCCGAATTGGACCCACTGTCATTTATCCAATAAATACATGCCAAACTTAGCTTGTTCATATATCATCAACGTAGTTTTTCGTGTTAAAATCTATTCCCAAGCGCGCTTATGGTACAGGGGCTCTATTTTACAATAACTAAACCTAATTGCTTTTGACATGTCATCGTATTGTCAACTTGGATCTTATTTACTTGACGGTAATGGATCACTCAAAAAAATGAGAGCCAAAGTTATATCGACCAAAGCTGATAATACTAACAGCAAGTTTTTTAATGATCTTAGTTGATGTATCTAGCGTCTTGTTAGGCTCGTATCAAGACGCTTATGAACAACAATCACAATCTTGTTAGAAGCGACCAAGTTTATTGTTCAGTGCGGCCGAGTTAAAACAATACAATAGCATTACCTGTAGAGCCAAAGTAGAATAAAGGCCCCGATTGTCAAGTACGGTTTAATTCCAGGTAGAATAGTTGGATGGTGTTTATTGATTTACTTTCAACCAGAAATTAACCGTATTTTTTCTGTGCAAATTGGAGGTTTGATTGTTGAAAATTTTACAGACTAATAATCCCTAATAATTTGATAACCCTTTACATACTCGTACAAAATAAACTTAAGATATTTCAAAAACGAAGGAGTTAAAGGAATACAATTTTAAAATCGATCGTCATCAAACCTATTCCATCACCTCTACCACACTTTCTATGTAAATTTTCCACCAAAGACGTATCAGAATCTATTTATGCACATCTCACAAACTATGACGTAGTGAATTGATAAGCAGAATAACGTACGGCGATAGCTAAATATTTAAAAGCAAGGAAAGTGGCGCGCTGAACGGCGCCTGAGCATCATCCGAAGTGTCACGTTGAACTCTTACATAAGCATATCGTGTGCTTTCGAAAAGACCAAATGGGGATTTTGGCCATGTCTTGAGTGAACAATGCTTTTTTTGTACATAAACTGAGCATCGTTAATTAATCGAAGTCTTTGTTTGCTAAGTATTTGGAGTTTAAAGTAAGCAATAATATCCTAACATCTTATTCGAGAATGGCGGTTCAAAGCAGCATTATTGATTTTTGTAATAGGGAAGTTTCCAAACTGTCAATGTTAAATTTAATACTAAATGGTAAGTAAGTTAATTAGGTAGTTAGATGTGCGAGTTGCTTAGTTAACAAACTTATAAGTACATGACAAATAAACGAAGGTAATTTTGGCATTGGAGTAGTTAGTGGAAAGCAGCATTCAAAAAATTCTACACACTTACAACCACTGCTATTTATTGTAAACGTAAAAACTACTTGAAACCTTTTGATTTGACTTGATTAATTTCATGGATTCAACCCACACTTAACCAGAAACGGAAAGGTATATTCTTAGCGGGTAAGTATTAGGTATCGCGCTAGTACGAGTACCAAGCCGGTGGTACTTGTTGCTAAGTGTATTTAACGTGCACATGCTCGCACCTCGAACCAGCTCTGTGTTTTGGCCCGGGGCAGCGGCGTCACATGCGGACTCGTCGGTGGCCAAGGAGAAACACTCCGCTTGCTCCACATTCAAGTTCGGAGCCGATGACTCCCCGTGACCGCGTCCTCCTTACCGAGAGCTGCTTTATCTCGCCGAATTTCTCCACTGTTCCGCATCATCATGAACAAAAAGTCGAGACCCGTTCGGTGGAAGCGCGGCCTAGTTGCGACGCTGACCTGCCCACATAGCGCCGAGCAGCTCAATACCAGCTCGCAGCACAATTTTGCACCAACAAAGGTGCTAATTACGCTCAAAGAGGACAGAACTTATATTTGTGATGTTTGATAGATTCATACGAGTTCGCAGTTACGGGATAGTATTATGTTTAAGCTCTACTAACCTTGAAAAAGAACTACATAATTGATCTATGAACTATAAAGTTTTTTTTTGTCGTCGCTTTGTTTAGATTGCTGAATATAGAAAAAAAGAAAAAACTTTTATTTTTGTAAAACTAACACCCATGTGTACCCAATCTTAGTTTACTTATCCATTTATAAATAGAATAGAGATTATTCTATGTACGAAACCAAAGGTTGCCATATAGTACCCTTAAAATATGCCCCGTTCACGAAGTAGGTAAGTCACCCAAGCTCATAACAGAATTAACATTTTCAGTTATATTAACAGTTACTCCCGCAATTACATAATTTGTGTATTCTGCGTGTGAGCATGTTTCTCTGAAACGCCGCGGCGCGGACGCAACCTGCCCGATCTCCAAACAAGCGGTTTCGTAGCTACCGTACGCCGAGCGCCTACTGACCGACTGAGCCCGCTCCATCATTACTCATACTTTTTCACTTTCCGGTACCACCATTTAAAATGTAGCAAACCACAGATGATAAATGCAGTATAATATCTTAATTATTTACGGGGATACGTTTGTCTTTCTTTATGAAAACAAAAAGAGCTCTACAGAAAAGGGGTTTTTACACAGTGCCTAATGTCAACTGCAGTTCTCTTATACACCGTGTTTTTTTTTGATTTACGATAACTTTAAGGGCACGTTCTTCAAGTCAAATTAAGCTAATTTCCCGAAGACAGACATATGATAACTCGTACGGTTATAAAGATATTCAATTATTAAAATTAATCAGTTAAACACGTTAAACTAAGTAAAAGGCTCTTAATTGATACCTAACAATTTTCTTTTAATTACCTATTATGAGTAAAGAGTTTTCAATTGTTAGGTCGTGTACCTGTCAAGTGTTATCTTTACTTGTGTGTGTGTATGTCACGCTGACTTGACGTTTTTGACACTAACTATGAGTTAACTCTAAAGACCCTTTTAGAATGATTGAAGACACAACATTTAATTACTTTGTTCTAAACATTTTTTTTTTTTTTGCAATATTTTAAAATCTAATGTATCACGTAGTTTCTATACGTGTACCTAACAATATGCCGAAGTTATCGTAAATCAAAAAAAACACCGTGTAGAATAAGCGATTAGATAATAATATTGTATTATTATTATAACTGGTTTTTTAATTTACTAAAATGTAAGAAAATAAAACATTCCAATAACTTGTATTTATTGGTAATATTTCTTTAGTAACAAAAAACTAGGATATTGGTTGTGTTATTATTATTTCAAACGCGCTATATAACTTGCCCTTCTAACCAGTACCTACCTGGTTTGACGTCCTAACCTAACGTCTAGTTAACATAAATACATTCAAACTCCGGCTCTGCATAATTGTAATGCTAATTGTAATACCCTGTCGTTTTAAGCATTTACTTTTATGTAATTGACTAGAATTAACAAGCGTAACAAGCAATTACAATGGAATTACAAGTAATTCCTAGTAAATGTGATAAATTAGTATAGTTTAGGATATGGGCATTTTCATCAAGTGTACCCTAGTTAAGGAAAGTTAAAAAACGTTAACTTTTGTCAGTTTTGTGACGAAATTAGCCATACATTTATATGGCTAATTTAGTCACAAAACTGTGAAAAGTTACCTTTTTTTTAAAAAATTTAACTAGGGTTACACTTTATTTTGAAAATGCCCATATTTGCTACTTTGGAAATGAATATCACTGAAAAGGATACACAACTTTCGCACGGATGTGTTTCAGTTACTAAGCCGTAGGTAGATATTTTCGCGGTCCGAAGCTATTACTTGTTTTCAGTAATTTATTTTTTTAATGAATTCATCATAAAACTAAAAAAAAACACTATATACTGCAATTTAGTATTTCATTTAGCACATCAATGTTCGAGAGTTAAAAAAAGGCATATTAAAAGCTTACGCTTATTCTTTCTTCTATTTAGAGCAAGTGTATTCCTGATTCTGAGAAGACGCAAGTAAATATTATCCATTTCTTTAAAACAAGGGAATGTGCTCGTAAGCTTAAAACGAGTCTCGAAGGAAGATCACTTACTGTGACAGTTGCATGGTTGCCAAGGTTCGAGCCAACTTTACCGCTTCGCTCAATCTTCGGAACCAATAAAGTTGGAATCAACCTGCGGGCTATGGTTCAATGAACGGAGTTAAACTGACCAGGTGCTAATCGCCGCTGGTCTACCAATAAACGGTACAAACACGGGAAAATTATTTAGCAATCAACTTTAATTACTATTGGTCTGTCAACTATACATAATGGCAACTATTGATGGTTTTTTTTTTATTTCATGACATACATATACTCCATACCATCTGACTTGTCTTATTTAGTAAACAATTTTATAACCTCAAAATGCTCCCTTTTCGCCTATAATTACAATTTTATCATAAAAAGAACCATCCATGATGCAAAATTAGGTCTCTAGTTCCTTTATTCACCAGAAAACGGCCATTTAAGCCAAAATGATGCATTTTGAGGTTAAAAAAGTGTTTACTAAATAAGACAAGTCAGTTGGTATGAACCATACATATACTACGTTTACATGGCTCGTTTACTCGGAGTTAGAATCAGGCGGAGGCTGTTACTATATTTTGAACAGGTCGTATAATCGTTGATTATTAATGTTCTGACCTTCTCAGAGGAGACCCAAATCTATGTCAATTTATTGATATTTGATGGTGTGTAAAGTGATGACATGTGTGCAATACCGGAGGATGCAGGCGCGTCCAGCAGCTCGCGGCGCGGGCGCGGGTAAATGTCGCGCGTGCGGCCTCCGCACTCACAAACGGCCTTTGCATTCGGCGCGGTCGACGACCCGCCTGAGGTTGTTGACCGGACCCGCATGTGGTTTTCACTTTCGTCCACAAAGGATAACTGTACCACATAAGTCACGTGCACGCCCATGATTAAGCCGCGACGACTCCGCGTCGGTTCCTGAATCCTGAGAGGAATACGTAACCGGCGTCAATTGATCACCGAATTTTAGAATAAAGTCAAGTAGATACAATAAATACCGTACCAAATCTATTAATAGTAACGCTTCGCATTAAAAATAAACGAACTATTCGCATGTAGTTAACTACGGCTTTACACGTTTAATTATAGCTATTAACTTAAATAGGTTTTACGCGTGATGTCGAACATACGCACTAGCCCGACCGGCTGCGTGCAGTGGGTTGCTGTACGGATGATGGTAGATGTCGCAACTCGAGCGCTGGACCGGTGTCCTTTTCGTGTATTTTGGGTACAATTAAGTAATTTCTGGTGTGGTAGTAGAGGGGAGCGATGCGTGGGGTTGTGGGCTCGGCGCTTGCGCAACCGGTCGTCGACTCGGTTATGTCAGCGCTTACGTAAGCGTCCCTCGCAACGCGGGGCAGCGCAGGCGCCAATTGTGCCCCGCGACCGTTTCGCACTTCTCGCGGACTATTTGCAGACGCCTGCGACTCGTTAGCGGGTCGCGACTAAAGCCAACATCAATTCGCTCGGTAATCCATCGGTTGCCTGAAGGATTTTACAATTTAAATAAATTCTTGCTTCGTTTAAATATTTATTCGAGTATTTGTTACTCATTTTTCCCCTATAACGCGAAGGCCTAAAGGACGTGTACAGGTATTACGGCTTACCAGATGAATAAATGCGGGGTGAAAAATCGTTTTTACCCCAAGAGTATCAAAGGCTATATTTTTTGTTATTAGCATGAATTATATTATACTATTCTATTAAATTATACGAAAATCTCAAACACAGTCAATCGAGGTTTTAAAGCTATATTTTTATCAGACGTGTGCTCCCTGATTTTTACAACTTGCTTAAGTGTAATATTAAGTACTTAATTTACTTAATACATCGAGTGATCCATTCTGCCCCGCAGCTAGCTGTGTATCCAGCTACGCGGCAAGCGGGGAGGATCTCCTCACAGATACCTACTGGTATCCTAACCAGGGCTGGAATTCTACGAGGTAATAACGATATCGTCTTTGACCTGGGCCTCTATTCAACTGCGTTATAACGATATCGTGTATGACGTGTTTCCGTATTGTCAACGTTTTGATAACTCTTATGTCATTTACAATAATGGCGACTGTGACATAAACGATTCTTAAACGTGTCAAACACGATATCGTTTTAACGCACCTGAATAGAGGCCCTGTTTCCGTATTATCAACGTTTTGAAAACTCTTATGTCATATACAATAATGGCGACTGTGACATAAGCGATTCTAAAACACGTCAAACGCGATATCGTTATAACGCAGTAGAATAGAGGCCGATCAACATAAATATAATTATTTTCTTCTTTCTTCTTCTTCTTCTTTAGTCCAAATGATTAAAACGATCTTTATGCAAAGTATTACGCATGGATAAGACGTTGCTTATGTTATACTTGAACTAAATAAAGAAGACACTTATTAAGCAAAGAAATAAGCCCATTCCACAGAATGAGAAAGGTACCCATGCCCTAAGTAAAGAAAACACTGAGATCAATTACACCGTTTTTTTTAGCATCAATTCAGTTTTAATAAGATTACTATTAAACAGCATTTTTATTATTTAAAAAATATATATTAAAATTCACATTCATTTATTTATTGCCATCATCATCACATGGCACAAAAGTTATACGGATAGGTTTTAGTGTCTTTAAAACTTATAAAGGCTTACTTACTGCGAGAACGAATCTTTTAACACAATTTCCGATGGGGAAATACCTACTCTAATAACTATTAACTTCTAAACAGGACTTGACAACACAGTCCGCCTAGAGGGCTGCCTACGAAACTAGTGGTCCCGAGCCTGATTCCCGGTCAGAGCAAATATTTTTGTGATGAGTGCGAGTCAAATACTCTTTTTCTTAGTCTTGGATGTTTTCTATGTATGGAAGGTATTTATTTCTCTACATATATGTACGTTTATCGTCGCCTACTACAGCCTTGAGCTCAGTTTGGGCCTAAGTAGGTTAATTTGCGTGAGATTCTCTTCTCATATTTATTTATTTATTTTTATACATATTTTATTCAAAGGGAGAGCCGAGCCAAAAAGAGCATTTAAGATTTTATCGTTGTTAGCAGTTTTATTCTAATTGTAAACCTAACCTAAATCTTTGATATATTTAGATATTATTATTAGTCGTGTAACAAGTGTAAACTGGTCTTGCCGGTTCTTGTTAAGTAATTTTACTTTCTCATTCAAATTTTCATGAAGACCATTCGTTTATGCACATGTTGACAATAAAACTGTCGATCTGTAAAATGTTAAAGAACGCTAAGAGATATCTAGCCCACGGAATAAAGATTGTTCATCATCGTGGCCGGAATATAACTGTACGAAAATTAAATGCGCCTTAACAACATTGCGTAAAACCCGCAATCCTATTAAGTTTAACCTTTCGTTAATCGATTAAGCTAGTATAAAACTCATTGTGGCTGAGAACAAAATGTGCCCTAAAGGAGTAATTAAGATATGGTCGGGTTGCCGTGGTGGAGAAGGGGCTGCAGCTTGCGTCAGCGCGGTCGGAGAGCGGCCGGACTCAACGCACAAGGTTGCAGAGGTTCAATGCTCTAGAAATACGACACCCGACCGGCGCGCGCGCCACCGCGCCGCGGCCTGCCGTAGACCCCTCCGCTACGACGCGTAGACCACAGGATAACAACACTTACCAATTAGGAATACCACCTATCCCAAATATCACAATAGGACGCTCCACTAACTAAAATAGACCGTCGACTTTAATTCGACTGTCGTTAGGTTTCATTACATTACTTCCTGCTACTGAAAATATCTATTTCATTTCCATTATCCGTGCCACCAGTATGTGTATGCATTCGTGACCCTCGCCACAAATGAAAATCACTGTTCCACTTCGATGACGGAGCTGCCCCACCTACTCCTCATTTCAAAGCCTCTACTCAGTATTTTTTGTATCTGTGTGTTCTGTATCATATAGTTTTAAGTATTTTTCAATAAATAAATGGTGATCCTTTGAAGACATTGAAAATATATATATTGTAAGTGCAGACAACTAAGTTATCATTTATGATTATACTCCGGATAAATAAGCTCCGATTCACGCTCAGCGTTTATTTCGTAAATTACTAAATTAATTTGTATTGAGTTTCACAATTTGAATTCCGAAACAAGATCAGCAATTACAGTCACAATATCTTAAGCGGTTTGGACTTCTTGCCAGTTTGCGTTGAAATGCATTCTGCTGATTTTAAATGAATTCACTTAAGAAATTAGTCTCGATCGGGTTTTAACATATCTAAGTGATTTAATTTTTTTCAATTCAAATACCACTTTTGAACAAAACTAAAACGATGACTAGATATGTTAAAACACTATTGTGACAAGCTTCTTGACGGTATTAATTTAAAATCAGCAGAAACATGGTTGTTTATTAGTCAGTAAAGACGGCCGTAGCAACCAGTCAGGTTGAAAACAAAGTAAAATAGATGTTATTTACTTGTAGTCGTGACCGGCTGCATATGATGAGTTTCTGCAACAATAGGGTTATCCGACTACTCCGGGGCAGTTCGGTCTTGTACACCGGCGCCAGAGGCCTTCAGCAGAGGCCGTCGCCCGAACACGTCTAATGTGCCAACCCGCTCCACGTCAGCGTTTCGCAATTTTATAAATAATTTTGCCTCTGACCTTTGTGTGCCACCAAATTTAACTCGATTGGTATTCCTGTGGCGACGATGTGTGCTTTTCGTAACATGTGTTTCGGCGCAAGCGCGGCGCAGCCGTGACCAACATACCTACCGCTCCAGCGTGCCTCGCAGGGTACAAATCGTTTTCATCACTTAGGAGGTTGTACGAATCTGTGTTATTATGAATTATCGTGTGAAAGTTTTTTTGGGGAACAATGTCCTTACACAAAGCAATGAATTTGTTTAGTATGTGAAATGCGTTCTTTTGTTTATTCTGTTTGCTTATTTTTTAAATATTTAAATATATTTGTGACCTTTTGTGTGAAATCCCTCTGTTAGCTGGACGAATAACTGACGAGTTGAATTTTTTGTGTTTGTCTTTATTCAGTACGAAAGATCGCCTTGTTAATTGATTGATATCCAGTAATTACTGGATATCAATCAATTAACACGGCGATCTTTCGTATCGGTTACCAATTGGGAACCGATACTATTTTATAAACATTAAACATTGCAAAAGGACATACCCTCCATAGTTCGCCGTTGTACATACCTTTTATGTTTCTGTTTCGTTTTTTACTTTGTAACGTTTTGTTTGTGCAATAAAGAGTTTATATACATACATACATTGACATCAACAAGCTTTGAACTGAACGATAATCTATGCGGGGATGATCTCACGATAAGATAAACGGCATTCCTACTCAAGATCATCAACCAGGATAAATCCTTATGATGCGGGAAAGACCTCCATGATAAGGTCGGTTGCACTTAGAAACACCTATTTATAGCTATATGGTCATATTTATTATAATAAACAAAGCTCATCAGTAATCCTTGTCGCGGAGTAAGTCGGTGTTTTTGTAACAAAGCATTAATTGTTGTCAATTTCTCCGCTCGCTGTTGTTCGGCAAGAGTCCGTAGAAAGCCTCGGAGTGCTTATACAACTCTTTATCGCCGCACGCACCAGGGCCCGAGATCACCGAAATCTTTGCCGATTCGCGATAGCAACTGCTTTGGCGGAGTTCACTGACCCTCTTGGCCCGCTCTACTAAGACCAACGTTTCTCCGCAGTAATATCGGCAATATCTATACGTTACGCCCATAGGCTGAAAACTCGCAATTAACTTTGGTTAGATAATACCTATTGCCATAATTTCGAAATGTTAACGAACCAAATAGATATTTTATAATCTTGCGGGCGAAATTCCAGCAGAAATTTCGGGATTATAAATAGTTGGTAGGTTGTATTAAATATTGTTTGTTTTATGTAAAACTTTAGACATGCACTTTTTTTTAAGAGTTACAAGTTCATAGAGAGTTTATAAGGTACACAATCCATACGTTAGTGTATTGTAACTATTGTAAGGCAATTCATATTTTCTTATAATAAGAGCATGTCTGATATCTAATCTGGGAGATTGTACTATTCCAATTAAGTATATAAAGAAAACGCGGTCATATGTAATCTAGCACCCTTTATGTTATCAGACATTGCTTTAGGATGCCAACAATTTCTTGCATTACCTACTATTTTTTAGAACCTTAGGTCATGCATAAGAATTTGTATACATGTTGATTGTGGCTAGTTACCTACTTTCCCGTAGTTTTTGGAGGTTGGCTCGAGCCAAGTGATCTATCACATATTACTTTTTTATTTATTGGAAACTTTTTAGTCTTTTTAGTTTTTTTATATGTTAAGTAGAAGGCACACGAGCCACCTGATTCTAAGTGGAATCTGAGACCCATAGACATTTGAAGTCTCAAGACTATAATAGTCTTATTCTTTATTAAACTACAAGTTCTTAATGACAGCTTTATCTCCTAGGACGGCCATTACTTCCTGTAGCTCGTTTATATTATAATGATCAAGTGTTTGCTCAGAGTATCAGGAAGCGGGCGGGCGAGGCTCCAGCGAGCAACGCTACCGGAACGGCTAGGTCCGCAGCCTTTCACGCACTTAATTTGGCAGGACCCCCTTCATGCCGCGCCCTCCTCGCACGCTGCCCCAACACCGAGAGAAAGTAGCTAGCCTACGCAATGCTAGGGTCGACGACCGAACTCGAAAATTCTTACTTCTGACGAAAAGTGACACACTACCTCTGTTCATTTTATATTCAGTAAGTGTGGTCAGTTTCTTGCACGGCCGATGAATGGGCAATGCGATTAGGTCAGGCTGGGTTAGCGCTGCCCATTGTCCGGAGTGCCGCTGGCGGGCACGTAGTAACTCGCCCACACCCATTCCAACCCGTGAAATAGGCCCTTACACTGATATGCTAATCACATGCTGTTCATATAATAATAATTTGTTAATAATTTTATTACTTTAATGCCACAATTTCCTTAATCGTCGGTTAAGGCTCTTGAAGATCGCTCTAAAAGAAAGAGTTAACATTAACCCCAGTTAGGAGCCTCTTCATGGTCGACTCAAGTGTAGTGTAGCAGAACAATCAACCGTAGCTGGACAAAGCCGCTTAGATAATGACAAACCTACGTGTACTTGATTCATAGTAATATCTTATTTTTATACATTATTTATTATCTTTTACCAGAAAGGTAAATTTGGTAAGTATGCAGATCGACTATCATTCACTGTTCGCTGTCTAATAACGTCACGACAAAATTTCGCAAAGCTCTAAAACAACAATAACTCAACCGCCTCCCTACCCTACTTACCCAGATCAAGTAACCAGCCAAGACAACCGCGAAGACAGACGTCTTGCAAGACAATAAAAATAAAATGCTACCTACCGAAAGGGCTGGGAAAGTCACGATTTGTGAATGATTGGCGACGTAAAAAATAACCGTATTAAGAACATAACTGAATTGTGCTCCACTTGTCTACAGAGCGCATGGCAACGAGGCTGTTAGATTGAGTTGAGAGTGTTGAGACACGCATATTTTTATCGCAGTGCGTATCGCTCATCCGGCCAACTTGGTATTGTGATCTTACCCGTTGAGAATTGGCCTTGTTTTGTTGTCTTTCGATTTTCTCACCATTCTTTTACTTGTTCATTATCTGACTCATCAGACCTTGCCTTGAATTGTGATGGTCTGTTTTTATGCATCTAATCGGTTATATCCGATCATTAACAGCACCTATTTATTTTGACAAAACTTAGAAAAAACTTTTAAAATAATACATAGGTACAGTCGAACAAAAAAACCTCCTCCATTTTTGAAATCGGTTAAAACCTAACCTTAGGAAGGTACCTAGGTAGGTTTTGGGTCAAAATTGATAAATCGTTAGTTTACTATTTACGATGTGCTACTATAGATTATCGAACAAAAATAAGATAAATAGTACCTTTAAGTCATTTAATTACATACATACTTACTTTCTATCTTTATTCATCTAAGTTAAACAACGACAAGAATAAGTGGTTTTCCTGAAAAAAAATATGTACTCTTATGCCAGTGCATTTTCTGCAATAATCTAGGAAGCTCATTTATCATTAAAATTTTGGTACAACGTTTAGTTCTTTTAGCTATTCGATCTTTACGATTATTTTATCAGTCATAAACTCATCACTTCATTATTAAACTTAAGTATACAATAAGGTCGTGAGTGGCAATGTTTACCTGATACGATGGCCGAAGTTAAACAATGGTCTGCCAGAAAATCGCGATCAAAATATACTGAGGCGTAAGCGGTATCGTTATCATGGTGCAATTTCCACCAGTGAAATGATTAATAGATATAATATTTATATATATATTATACATATAAAACCTGTATCAACCTTTTTAAGAAAAATAAAATCGACAAATTGAAAACCTCATTTTTTGAAGTCTGTTAACAACGTCAACTAAATAAACAAACAGAGAAATAATTGATTAAACTTGTCGAATTCTTGGCTATCGTCTCTCTTCAATTTTTTTACCACAGAGTACTTTTGTATGTACAGTCGAGTTCCTAAATATGTACATATACACTCCAAGATAAGGTCCAAAACTGTACCAGTATCTTTACGGCCCTTAATAAAACGTCTATACCGCTTTCAAACTCTTCTCTTATTAACAGAAGATCCGCCAGAAACTACTATCGAACGCATTCCAATCCATTTTATTTTCGAGATAAATTTAATACAAAATATTTGTTTATTATCCTTAAATAATACCAGAGGTTTCCAAATACGTGAAACGTTTTTATCATCATTTTACCTACGAGTTACCTTCGCTATTGTCTGTAAGATTGGCACTATTGTCTATTTTCTGCAAGTTTTGTCACCACGGCATTATTCTTCTGTCTTATTATTTTATTTTATTTTTCGTTAGACCTCCAACGCAAAGGTTTCTTGCTGTATCAAGTGTCCCATCATCGTTCCTCTTCTAAATTCTATGGTATACGTTTATAAATATTTGTATTTCTATATTTTTCTCCTTCCTTCACCATTTTCAAAACCTCTTCGTTGGTTTTCTTCTCCGAAGCACCACATTTTGAAGGCTTTAATGTTTCCCTAGCTCTCTGTATTAGTGTCCGTTTCAGTTCACGCTACCGTACATCAATGCAATAAAATAAATAGAACCGATGAAATAAATACAATAAATATTTCGGTTGTAAACATCAAGAAAAGGTAGAAACATGTATATCATAAAGGCAAATAAATACTAAAACTCAGTTTTATAAAACAACCACAATAAAAATATGTTTTCATTTTATTACACTACACTTATATCGCTGCCCCAATTCAATAGTAGGATATCTTAAAAGAAAACTAAATTGAGATATTTCTTGATTTAGGTAAGCATTTAGCTGCTCTAGCTGTGGCAAAAATCGGATAAGGAGACAACGCAACCTAAAGCGCTTGAAATTAAATATCTTACTATAACATTTAAGCATATTTTAACCGAGCGCTAGTTCAAGACTCTGACATCCTAAGATATCTGAAGGGCCAGGAAGAGTTTTGCGCGCCTTTATTTCCATACAAAGATATTTTAAAATGTCATTACACCTTTTTTGAAGGTCTTATAACAAATAATAGGGTAAATGAAACTGAAAAAAGTGAATAAAATCATAAAAGATTCTAATACTTACAATCACATGAACTAAAATATCACTATTTTTATTTTCATTTTCCTTGTGGAATTTGACTAATTTATGATTATTATGATTCTCACTGATCTGTGCCATATAAATATTATAGTCATTGATAAATAATATTACACTAAAACAAGTTTTAAATTACTTTTCCATGGCTCCATGCAAAGCATTTTCGCGGGTTTTGTCGTACAACTTGCATTTTCAAATATCAGTGTGATGTAATACTGAGATATCTTAAAATTATGTCTATGTCTTGTTGTTTTACATAATTTTTCGAGCTTCGTTACACTAAGCCTTAGCATTTTTATGTCAAAGAAAGAATAATTAACAATTATGCGTGCTACAAATTGTATTTTTAGTGAATCAAAAATAAGAGACAACTTTTAAATCATTAAACATACGACATAAAATTTAAGGGCAACATACGGTTATCTTGTTACTAAAAGCCTTAAAATTATCAATCTAAACATTTTTACATAATAACAGTATGTAGAACTACCGAATGCATGTAACTAAGCTTTCATATTGTTATTACAATTTCAATTTCCAATTCAATTAGTACAGTACAAACTAAAAATGTTAATAACTCAAAACATACCCCGGTCAAGATGTCTTACTATTGAATTAGGGCAGCGATATAGTCCTTAAGCCTTAGAAGTAAGCTATTTAGTTAATGAAAGAAGCGTTGACTGTAAGCTAATCTTTTAGGGAGGTAGAGTGTAGCTCAGTCTACATTATTCTCTTGTCTCTCGAAAATGTACACAGTTACACATGGAAGGACATTATAATGACGTGGCTGGATCATGGTCATGGTACAGCGCAGGTAAGGTACCTCAGTATCATTGAGGCGGGTACACATCTGCGCAGTAAACTTGTCGGGCGACAGGATTCTAATCTAGTGTGAATTTATTGTATTGGCTTGCATGAGGTATGTGAGGTCCGCACGCGAGCTGGCCGCGCGCACGTGTTCGTGCTCCGCCATGGAAAATCACAGAAAACAAGGACACAATGCAATGGTTCATTCAACCGGACGTTATTATTCAACGAGCGCACTATGATGAAACTACACAGATCTTCATTATTATTAACAAAGAACGTTTCGACATATTGGAACACGTAAGACCGCAGCGCACCTAGGGCAAGGCACGTTCGAGTGACACCCGAAATTTGAGCCCTGACTTGAGGTATCTACTTATTGTTAAACAAATGAATCTTAGAAGACTAATGCATTTAATAATAAGGTCAAACTATGTCTACCACCTTCAGTACAATAATAAAGTTAAGTGACGATCGATCGGCATGATTTATTGAGAAGACAGATGATCGGTTGGCATGTCGATTTTTCACCAAAAATTACTCTACTGATAGCGATCTCTGAACACATCTGGGATATTTTTATTTATTTATTTATTTAATTCTATAACGTAATAATTTGTTCCGCAGCATTTTTAATATGACTGGCCTTGCAGCTTCTTCAGTTTACTCTAATACTGAGCTAGCGGCATAATTACTTGAAAATTACTTCATCGCGACTTTGTGTTACGCCCACGCTAAATATTTCACAATTTTGCGAATATTATAATCTGACTGCTGGGTCTGCGGACGCGATGGAATATTTTAAATTTAAACTAAATTTCATCATTACCTGGAATGCCAAATCAATCAATTAATCACTGAAACTTTTAAAATCAATACCTAATCAAATCATGAATTGAATTTACATGCACTGGCATTAACGCAAATATCGCCTCGGGCGATTTGTGTCACTTGAAATTTTCACGGGTGTGATTTTTGAACCTCACCGACAAAAAAATATTAACTTATAAAATACTTAATTTATTTATTAATAATTTAAAATAAAAATCGATGATAAATTGAATTTAAAGTTAGTCATTTTTCGTTGGTGAGATTTAATAATCGCGCCCCTGGACTACTTAATTCTCTTTAAATAAAAACGCATTCAACGAAATTTAAAGTCAAATTTTAGAGGTGGAAAGTGCATAAGTAACTAAGAAACGCTATTGGGCGTTTAAGTCGTAACCGTCAATGCTGAACAGAAATTATTATTAGGTATGGATTTCTTTGAATTGAAAATCACACATAACCTGTGTTTAGTTGATACTTCGTTCATAATATTCCGAGCATTTCATGGTATGGTTTAAATAAACAAAAATAGTCTTGCATCTAAGTAAATATTAATAATGAAGGCAAGAATTTTATACATAACTAGCTGACCCGACATACTGTCTTCATTAAAAAAAATACAACAAACAATCTTCTAATTGTAAATCTAAACCATTCTCGAATCCAATAGAACACACACAAAACATTTCATCAAAATCGGTCCAGCCGTTTAGGAGTTTAATTAAAAACACACGAACTGAATATAAAGTAGTATATATAAAGATTAAATAATCATATATTTATAAAGACTCTGAGGACGGCGCAATGGCTAGCTGGAGTAAACGCCATAAAGGAATATTTTCACCTTTATACATATATTTGGTTTTTTTTACAATCATCTACATGTATGACATATTTGCCTATCCTTTATATGTGTAACAACAGACATATTTAGACTGATTTGATAGAGAAAGTTTTAGGTTTGAGAAAATTTAATGTTATGAATAATTGTTTGTTTTAAATAAATCAGCTACTCTTACGTGTATCAAATAAAGAACACGCGATTTTGAGCAGCTGAGTAAAATTTCTATAAATAAGATTCATACAATACCTACTGTCAGTTTGCAAATTTCTTACGTTTCAGTTTCAAAATTCTCAAAATTTATATTTCGTTTTTGTAAAACACTACAAGGCTTCAGTGAATCGAATCGCCTTGGAGAAATCTCTGACAACCCTATATAACCTAGCATTAGTATGCATACCGGAGAGTCAAGCGCAGCCAAAACCGCCGCGTGATGGTGTAACCGTGTGAGTGCGGTAGAATGGACCGGGTTCGATCGCCGACAAAAGCGAAAGTGCGTTCACTGGGACATCGACCGCTCCTGCGGACCCTGCCCGCGGGACCGGCGCGCGCGCAAGGCTCCTCAACGGCCGCGGCTTATGCGACGCTAAACGCACGGACAAGACTTAAGGCCGTATCAATAAACTCATCTTGGCTGAGGTAGCCGTCACAAGTCACGTCAAAGTTAACGTCAAGCCATAGAACACTGACATTTTTGACGCATCTTGAGATGAGCATTAAAGTCGAGATCAGTTTATTAATACGGCCCTCAGAGCACGCTTGCTATCGATATTACACATCAAAAATGTATGGGTATTTTAGACTCTTGGCATTTTTGGAGTGTGTAGGTTTATTATGTTAGATTTATAATACGCATTTAAGGAGAAGGAACCAACAAGTGTAATACCGAAAATAACTTATTCCGCGCACAATTATTCTCACCTCTCCTTCAAGCCAATCTCCGCCAATAAACACTATGTTTGGCGAATTTATATATAAATAAAATGTACCTATATTTTCATGAAAATAATTTTTTAAAAAAAAGGGGCAGCCCACAGTAGCTCTCTTGTATATTTTCATCTTTCCACCTTCTTAAGTCCACTATGGTGGTGGTTCGCTGTGGTAATACAGCACTTGTTAAGCGGCGTCGGTTTAACCCGCTTGCTCGTTTCCCTTTTGCAATGCATGTCGTAGGTACTTACCTTATTTTTGTTTAAAGTTTAATAATTATTATACTTACATAAGTATGTTAAATATTATTTGGTGACAGAGATATCTTTCTATTTATCCATAGGTACTCGTACTTATTAATTACTAGATATGCCAAGTGCCAACCCACTGGATGGTTTGTTTGCTTGTTCCATTTCACGGTAAAACGGCTTAACATACCTGGATGCGCGAAAATTGACACTTACAAATATGTAGGTAGTCTGTTACAGGAAGATGAACACAAATAGATTTTAAACCTACAAAATTTGAGCGAAACCCTCAGTGCGCGAGTCCGACTCGCTCTTGGCCGTTTTTTTTTTTAAATATCAATTTCAATTCTCGTCTCGCCTCGTCTCGCCTAGCTCACCTCGTCGAAGGAAAGCACCTAAAGTATACCTACACTAATATTCTACATATGAAAATAACTCTGTCTAGACGGACATAACTATTTATTTATTACGCTTTCACGGATAAACCGCTGAACTGATTTAGATGAAATTCGGCTTGTAGGTAGATGTTTGAGTCCCAGGGAAGGACATAGAGCACTTTTTATCGCGAAAAATTTAATGGTTTCTGAGGGAATAACGATAAACGACTCCTACAAGAAGAATAAGTAAACTAATAAATTTAAAATTTCTAAACATTTAAATTCGATTTCTTTGTATGTATTTTATAAACCGTGCATTTGACATCGCTACGAACAAAAGATCACGCCTTCATTCCCAGAGTGGGGTAGGCAGAGCTACAGAAATACCAAAAACTACAAAAAGACTTGTTTATAATTCTGTAAACACCATGTTGCACAATCAGGCCAAGAAGTTTACTTGTTTAGTGACAGGTTGCAAGCCCATCGCCTAACAGTACTACAAGCCCTTATTCCCTTAGTCGCCTCTTACGACATCCACGGGAAGACATTGAGTGGCACTATTCTAACCCGGTAACCACACGGGACATTTTATCTTATTCAACTTTTTTTTTCTTATTTAATGGCTTTCACTCCTCGCTTTAACCAAAATACCTTATTTTTCGCCAATGTCGAGTTTTAGACAATCACCATGAACTTAGTAGAAAAATAAGTCCGTGGATATCACACCCGAGGACAATAAAATTGTTCGGAAAGTATTTACTCTGGTGGACTAAATCGAAGCACATGGGGTTAGTTCCACGCGCTTCTGTCAAGACCCTATTTAACTTAAAAGCTTTCAAATGACATATCACATGATACCTAGCTTTAAAAAAAAACTTGTTTCGTTTCTCAGTTTTTTCACTCCAATAATAAATAATCAGACGAAGAAACAATGAAGTTTTAACAATAGGCCCCCGTTTGGCACCCTTTGGGTACGGAACCCTAAAAATATCGACGTACGTAACGTGCTTACGTTACGATGTCAACAAAAGGTACTCATCTTTCAACCCGCTGGTATCTTTCCTAGGTAAATTAGTTGTAAAGTTTTATTATGAATAAATTAACACACCGGGGCCCCTCTATTATACTGCGTTAAAACGATATCGTGTTTGACGTGTTTTAGTATTGTTATTAACTCGGCCGCCATTACTAAGTACATAAGAGTTATCAAAGCGATGACCATACGGAAACACGTCAAAGGCAATTTCGTTTTTACCGTGTAGAATCTCAACCCTGCGAGTTTTCATAATTAACTGTTTTGTTTTGCCTATTGCTGCCAGACTGCGCTGCTATATCGTAGCTAAAGCGTAGGCTGTAGTATGTACCAGTATGTACAGCCGAACAAATAATTTCTTGGCAAAGTGGCCTAGAAATCCATTTGCTCGTCAAGGTGACGCAGTTATACAAATTCATTTTTTGTTAGGTTTTGATTGATTACGTCACTTTGACGTGGCCTAGAAATCCATTTGCTACACTGTACATTACAGTCACCAGCAATAATATATTGTACAACATTGCGCTTAAAAACATCTGTCACGCGCTTATGCCTCCAGTAATAAAGACGTGTCAGATATTTTTGAGCTCAATAATGTACCTACTCGTACAAAGACGCCTTGATACCTAGGGCGTTGAGTCGACGACATGAGACTTTTCCATTATATAATTGCCAGGCGCTGTAATCGAGTAATTAATACAAGAACAATGTTATACTCTGTTAAAATTATAACTTTATATTATGTCTAATCACAAATAAATCGAATCATTAATAAATTTCCTCTTTCGTTTAATTTAAAAACATTATTTTTGCAGAAAATTAAGCTCTTAATAAAAATAGTAGTTTATTCACCAAGGGAAGTAAGTCACGAATTACCCATCGAGTGCGCATTTGCGGCCCGACGCAAAGCGCACCCTCGAGTGATATATACTTATACTATTACACTTAAAAATAAATATAATACAAAAGTATCAAATGAATAAACAGGGGTTCTACTTTGAAATCCGTCATTCGAACTTCGTCTATTGCTATCCCTTTTGTTCTCGATGCGAAACTAATTTGCAAAAATAAATGTTATAAAAAACAAAAAACCGCCTCCAAAAACGCAAAAAATTGCCGGAATGTCATAGTCATATTTCAACAAGTAAATACTCTTCGTTGCAGTCGCTCAACTATCTTAATCGAGATATCTGATCGCCACCCTTGAAATAGGTACCGTTGAGGAGTTCCGATGGCCATCTGTGGTCTTCATCATCAATTCCATTTTCCCAAATGATATTTCTGAATGCAAATGCTAGATTTGTTACTAAAAATACTAACATCGCTATATGTTCATCAACAATATTTGAGGAGTTCCCTCAATACCTCACTGATCCCCTCATCAGATTCAGATTTGGTGATAATGGGACCACTTCGAAGGTATACTCCATCAAAACAAAAAAAAATCGGTCTACAATTGACAGAGTAATCGGTGAACATACATAAAAAATAAGAAAATAATATTTACAATGGAACGTATAACTCCTCCTTTTTTTGAAGTCGGTTAAAAAGTGTCAGGGTGATCCTAAGTTCGTTTCATCATAACGGTTCAGTTATGATGAAATTCCTTTCAATATTACTACCCTGATTATTTAGAATTTAATGATCGGCTTTTCCGCCTTTTTAGGGTAATAATTATTACTAACAAAGTGTAGTAGGTATAAATTAATTATGTACTTAATCAATTAGTCAATAATTAACAAACATCCAGGGAATCTATTCTGCGCGGTAAAAGAATATTGCTTTTGACGTATTATCTTGTTTTTAACTCAGGCGCCATAACTGTCAAGTTAATAAGAGCCATCGTATATCGTGACGTTGACGTGTTGACGATACGATAACACCTCAAAAGCAATACTTATTTACCGCGTTGAAAAGAGGCCCAGTGCCCACCTCTCATAGTTTTATTACAACTGGGTTCCATATCGTGTTCTTGTCGAAACCTTTAGACGACTAAGACTTAAAGTACTAATCATATTTGTTACAAAATGACCGCATTGCCCTTTCAACTCTTAAACCTAAACCTTGTTGACTTAGTACAATTTTATAGGCAAATAAATAAATTAAGGTAATGGGGTACAATTAGGTGGCTAAATTTAAATTAAATTTCAAATCTTGTACCTATCTACAATTTAATTCATTTTAACTTTCAATGTATGATGAACACATGAACTCCAATATTTTTAAAATGGCTTTGAATTTTGGACACGCCTATGAGGTCAATTTATGATCGAAAGATCATCCCTTGACACAAATAAATGATGACTGATTAGGTACCTACTTACAGTTTATGTTTACCACAGTTTTAAGTGGTTGTGCTCGCAATAAGGCGTAATAATAAATCAGGTATCAGGTAGGCTTACATGAGAAATCAACAACACGCCAGCCGCCTAGTCCGCCTACTGCCGGATACTGAACCGTTTTATTGTAAACATAGGTAGGTAGGTAAATAATTTGCTACACTCTTCGCTACCTTTACGATCCGTCATCATCCTACAATAAGTAATAAGTGTAATAACATAAAGGACAGCTATGTAAAAACTTCGTCTTTAAACCATTTCAATATTATCAAAGTCTCTCTCTAAGGACTTGCACCCTTACAGCTCACTAAATCGAGTTTTTTATGGTTTTATGACGCCACATATGTAATTTAATCTTTTTTCAGACTGAAATGTTTAGGAAATCGGCCAACTGCTACAAAAAGTGTGCGTATAGTTAATTGCGTTAACTTAAGTCCATAGGGACCCAATTAAAGTATTAACTTTAATTGGGTCCCTATGGACTTAAGTTTTTAAAACTCTCATTTATGTTTCAAATTACATAAGTACTAGCGACCCGCCCTCGCTTCGCTCCGGATTAAAGTATTATACATATAAACCTTCCTCTTCAATCACTCTATCTATTAAAAAAAAACCGCATTAAAATCCGTTGCGTAGTTTTGAAGATTTAAGCATACATAGGGACAGACAGCGGGAAGCGACTTTGTTTTATACTATGTAGTGACATACACAGAACTATAGTTTGCCGAGCTTCACGTTCCTTTAGTAAGTTTTATATGTTTGGCCTTTAAAACGGGTTCGGGTAAAAACATGAAACAGTTGTGTTCGGAAAGATACAAAAAGTCGATATACCTAAGTAACTTTTTGTATCTTTGTATAACGAACAAATCATTGCGTCGCCTTAAGTAATAAATAAAACTAGTAGGTACAGTCAACCAATTTGATTCCTAGGCCACTATGGACTATGTCAAAGTGAAGTTGTCAACCAAAACGTAAGACTTCATTAAATTTGGTTTACAACGTCACGTTGACTTAGTGCGTAGTGGCCTAGGAATCAAATTGGTTGACTGTACGTTATAGCTTAACCTATAGTTCCAGACAGTCGTTAATTTAAATTGTCTTGTCTAGACACACAGTTAGGTTCCCAACAAGATGGGCATCCTATTTCAAAGTCGACAAACAGAAGCGTTTTGATAAACAACCTTGTTGCAGTTCGCGTTTGTTTTGTTGCATTGTTCAAATTTCCCACTTGGCGACGGAGACAGCCAGTCGCGTACCTGTCTGACGGCAGCAATCGTTACCGGCCGGCGCGGCGGCAGTCTGCATCAGCGGGCATGCGCACATCGACCGTATGATCGTTCAGCCGAGGAGGAAGTGAGGAGGAACGGAGGCGCGTACTCGCGCGAGGAGTCACCGGGCCGCCGCGCCGCCCGCACCCGCGCGCCGCAGTCCTCTCGCCGCGCCGGCTCCGCGCGCTACACGCTAACCGCATCATGGTGAGTCATGCTATTACGTGCGAAAAGTGACCTTTCAAGTGTAACTAGACAGATACAACGGATTTATAATTGACGTGATCTACTTACCGAGTTCGCACGAGATTAAAATTTGTTGTTTTACGACGTTTCGATGGAGATAACGAGCTTGACATATAAACCAATTATTGAAGCGATCGAAACTGCAGGCGAATAAAGGAGTACTGTTGTGATTCGTATAAAACATTGATTGTTACCTATTTCAGGTAATGGACAACCGGGTAAATGAAGAGAACCAAAATGAAAACCCCTCTTCTATTTTTATTATTAATTTTCAATATGGGGACGTTGTAAACTATTCCCTAGTTATAGTCAAGGGTATAATAACTAGAGGTAATGCTAATAACCATGAAAAAATATTATGCACTGTTACAAATGGTGGATTTCAACATAAATCTGAATCAATAATATATAATGGTGAATTTAAAGTCATAATTGAATTGAAAAGAGGTGAAAACGTTATTGACTTTAAATATACTGCACAACAACGCAAAACTCTGGTACTGGAATATACACCTCGAAGGACAAATTTACGAGTAACTCCAGTTTACATAATTTGCCAAGGTCACGATGGTTGCTTCCAAAGTCCCCCTGATGTTGACAATTCCGTAGAAAGCGCATGTTCTCGCGTAGCGATTGGTGCCAAAATTATTCAAAGCGTAACTGCAGAAAAACTTTTTGAAATCGGATTCGGGAGAAAAACATTTCAGTTAGAGCACGAAATCAACTCAAAAAGTCCAGAATGCATACTATTCCGAAGCAATCTGAATGTAAACAAGGCGAGGAAAATGAAACAAGCCGAATTATGGGCTCATTTTGGAAGAGAGCTCATGTTATCTGACTTAGGTAGTAATGAAAGGAAATTTTTGGCTTTTATTTCTTGTACGAGATTCAAGGGCACTGATATTGACAAACCAATGACACATGACGAGATCGTTAATTTAACCGAAGCCTACGCGGCCCTTGGCGGCGGTGGTCTTGCGCTGTTTGGAACTGCATGCCTATACACTTGGCCGACATTTATAGATGATATTGTCCCTAAGTTTCAAGATACGTCGCCAGTTAACACTCGTCGGTTTATGGATGACAGTGGATATCGTAGCACGCTAGGCGCATGTTTTGCAACGACGTTAGGGTCTGTTTTCCATGAACTGGGTCATACTTTTGATCTTGGTCACACAAAGGATGGAATAATGGGCAGAGGTTTTGATAATATCGACAAAGTGTTTACAGTCGGAGAAAAGAAATCCGCTATGGCAAAGGACAGTATGAACAACTTTAACGGGAAACCTGTTCAGCATTCTACTGTGTCACTTCAACGTAACATAAGTGTTACAATGAATGTAGCTGAACCTCTTCGAGTGCTAGGGCCACGGAGCAAAACAACGTTAGGGAACTTCGCAGCGATGTCTCGATCTGATATTATCCGAAGAAGTCCAAACGTTACACCCATAACTAGACCTTCTAGTGTTTACTCTAACATTTCTAACAGAATGTCAGAATCCCGAAAGAATATGAATCGAACAAATGGAAACGACTCCATCTATTGGACAAGAAATTGCGCGGTGCTCTTATCATATCACAGATGGTTCAATAACGAGTATGGAAGAGAAAGGCAAGCAATCACGAGATATTTGAAGTTCGATAAAAATAAAATGATGATTATATCAACTGCAGGGATTAGAATTGTGGAAGTAAGGGATGAATCAAATGGAATGGTTTTAGATTCATATGAATTCACGGATCTTTTACCGGAAAAGAGATTTTTGGTGCCTTTTACCTTTTCACCTAAAAGCAAAGTTTTAACAATAGTGGTTGAAGATGATTTGGGGAACGTGCTTAAACAAACACTTACTTATTAAATAGGCCTATAGAGGGTATCGAGTTTGACAATACTTAAGTGAAGAAGATAATATATTTAATAAAATATTAAGAAAATTCAATAAATATTTCAGATTAACGTAATTGTTTAAGTATACAATAAGTTGTATAAAATATGGAGCAGATGTAAGCTGTGCAAGAAACATAATAGGTATGTGGTGTATCAAATACTATGATACGTAGCTATTATTGGGTACATAGATAAGTACTATAATCGCAAACCATAAATTTATTTTCCATGCGGCATTATTAATGCACTTGACACTATATCGAAACTTTTAGTCCAGACGCCCTACTCCAAAGTTCGTAATTTTGCTACATTCGCTAACTCTGCCCTTAAGTATCTCTCAACTTGAGCACAAATAAAGATTTTTATATATCGATCAATTTGTATTAGGCAGTAAGCTTTCCGAATAAAATAAAATATATATGGTCAAAAGTTGTTGACCAGTACTTTTTGTACTGTGACCGACTGAAATAGTAAGACACGTTAGTACGTTTTCGTGAAAATAGTACTGTGACCGACTGAAATAGCAAACACGTTCGTACGTTTCCGTGAAAATACGAAGGAAAACAATTATGCAATACATCTGTACCTAGGTAACAAAATCTGACCGCGGTTTCAATATCGCACCTTTAGAACAATAGTGACCTAATTGCGAAATTTTAAATTTCGAGTTAGGTCTCTATACCTAGTAGGTAATAAATTTATGACTTGAAGTTTGAAAGCTGAAATTTTGAATTGGGTCATTATTGTTCTGAAGGTGCGATATTATGAATGGCCAAGCAATGGACATAAGTACATATGTGTTTGTGTATAAAAGGTCAATAACTTTAATTGTTAGAGCCGCTACGGAAACATTTGTTTTCACTAAGTTGACGCTATAACAAGAGGGTTCTGTGTTGTTGTGTTTATACCTAATACCTACAATAAAATAAACAAGTTCATATTTTAAGGGTACCTTTCAAGTAAAGTTTGTAATATTTGGTAGCAATACTTTATTTTATAGCATAAAAGTTCGGAAAGGGAATATTAATAACAATACTCTTTGGGAATATTGTAGTGCCACTCTAGTCGAATCGGAATTATTTGTCATCTGTCAGTTTGACGTTTGGCATAAGTGTCATGTCATTTGAGTCATTTCATTCATAATAATTATATTATATCATATCATACATAACGTAACCTTGTCTAATACTCTCATACCTAACAAACTGCTGCTAGCTAGTTGCTACCTTTTTTCATTGAAGCTATGTACGGGTACCTTCATTTTGCTCTTTAACAAGGTACTTTTAAGTACTATAAAACTTATCATTAGGTATCACTAAGCCGACGAATACTTGATCGAAAACAAAAAACAATTTAAGTAACATTGTTGTGAACCAAGATAAGGATTTCATCTAAAAATAATATAGGTACCTATATGAAAATAAAACATAGGTATATTAACATAGTAGTAGCTTGTAAGTGCAGAAATGCTGATAAGATGATTTTGAGAGCCGATAATAACTCATTTACTTACTTAATTATTTTCAGGTAACCATTAAAGATAATTTCAGTAATACCAGTGCTGATAAGAGTTTGGAAGCGCATTACACCTTGATTGTAATTATGGCCAACACCAATAGCACGCCTAATGTAAAATACACTTTTAATAATATTAAAGATTTCCCTCCAGTTATAAATGGCAAAATAAATGCAGTAAGATTCCTTGAAGCAGCTTTTGAATTACTTCGAGTTGTTGGTGAGTCTCATAACCTTAAAATTGTTTACAATTTGAGTAGTAATCTTCATTAAAAACCTCGTTTTACTTACAGATAGCCTTGGTAAATTATTTGCTCCAATAAAATATGACATGGAAGGGAATATTAATGTAAGCAAGATCTACTTTCTGTTAATTGTCATTTAATTGTTACAATTGCATAAAATTTTCTTAATAATGTTTCACCAAGACTTCTTGCTTCTATTTTGCAAACAAACAAAACTAACCTTTAGATATCTCTATTGTGTATTGTAATGTACCTAATCCGCAGTTTTGTCTATATAACATAAATTATACTTCAGTGCTTCGTTCTCGGTATATTCTTACCATGTAGTTTCCTATTGTCACTAGGCAACTCAACGCAGTTTTAGAGCTAGAATTCAAAAACAAAACATATTAAAAAATACTTGTTCTCTATGCTTACTCTAGCTCCATAGACTATATCTGTCAAACATCATTTTCTTATCGTTTGCGCGGCAACCAACGTAACGGATTCCTTGAAAAGTTGTTTTTTGCAGTGTTAGAGTAATTTATATTTCTAATTAGAATCATGCCAAAACGAAGCCATGAACAAAAAATAGAAAGATATGAGAAAAAACTCAGAAAACTTCGAGAAAAAAGCCATCGGCGTCATAAATCGTCCGATCTCGACACGCTTACAGGTATGTTTTAAGTTGATATAACATAATTATCAGTATTTTCAGCTATGAAAACCAGTTCCAGAAGTATAGTGATGATATTTTTTACGGCAAAAGATATCCTCTCAAGCAAAATAGTACCTATTACTTTCATACACGAGCGGTGTGCGAGACGCATTGACGTGTAAATTTGAATACGGGTGATATGCGAGACATATCGACGTATTACTATTATAATATGGGTGGTGTACGAGATGCACTGACATATTTTTTGCGTATACGAGATGTACACGCAAGTTTTTTATACAAAGTCGATAGCAACCACGAGGTTTGCTTTACTATAACAAGTCATAACATGGCGACGCCATCTTTCAGATCTGGACATGGCGTCTCATAGAACAACACGTGAATTGGAAAACACCCCAGATTTCCAAGACCCGGAAATACGAGACAACGATGTAGAGACAGAGCAAGATCACCAACCCGAGCCTTCAACATTAGACAGTGAAACACTTCAAGCTCTTGGAGAACCAATTCAAGAGAAGCTCAAGTTTGGCCCCAATATAAATATTGACTTAGCCCCAATATAAACAGGTTTAAGCAAAGAAATGAAGGAATTACTCCTAAAAGAGTATACAATACCGGAAAACTGTCAATATTTACAAGCACCGAAACTTAACCCAGAGCTCTTAGCCACAGTCTCTGACATCATTAAAAATAGAGATAAAAAGATAGAAGAGCAACAGCAGCTCGGACAAGGCATAACCGCCCTAAGTAAAGCACTGACTATATTAGTCACTAACAACGATGTGAGTGACAGACTAACTGTGATTAAAACTTTAAGCGAGGCGGCTAGGATCCTTAATGATCTTCACTATTGTCAAACAATGACAAGAAAAAGACTCATAACTCCAGTGTTGGATAAGAAATTTTTAGAACTCATCAAAGATGATGAAAGAGATGAATTTTTATATGGTGGAAACCTCGCAGAAAAAATAAAAAATATGAAGTATGCTCAAAAAAGTGGACAAACTATCAAAAAAGTGGATAATTTCAAACCACCAATTCCTAAACCAGGACGCTACAACAACCATGGGAACCAGGGAAACTTCAACGGCCCGCCTCGATATCAAGTCCAAAGACCCTACAATCGGGGCGAGCACAAGCGCCTGCCCTCAGACCGCAATTCATACAAACCACCACAGCGGCCAATGAAGAGGTTCAAGCCAGACCTGAAACCTGTTCGGAAATAAGGGTATGTCATGGTGGTAGATTATCACATTTTATACAATACTGGCAAAAAATTACAAATGATTTGTCCATATTGAGGCACATTTCAGGTTATAGTATACCTTTTGCTTCTATACCATTACAAAATAACACTCCTAAACCTTACCAGCCAAATTCAGACCATGAAAAACAGGAAATGAAGGATGCCATTTCCAAACTTCTTAAATTAGGTGCCATTTTGTCTTGTGAACCAGTTGAAGATCAATTTATATCTCCTATTTTTCTTATCCCTAAACCTAATGGTACTAAAAGATTCATTTTAAATTTAAAAACTTTAAATAAATATGTTACAACATCCCATTTCAAAATGGAAGATCATAGAACAGCAGCAGCAATGATTAACCAGGATAATTTTTTAGCAAAAATTGATCTTAAAGAATCTTATTTACTTTTGTCTATAAAACATAATCATCGAAAATATCTTAGATTCCAATTCAATAATCACTTATATGAATTTAAAGCATTGCCACATGGTCTGTCTTCGGCTCCTTATATATTTACTAAGCTCATGAGAGTGGTAGTAACATATTTACGTGAAAAAGGTTATAAAAACATAGTTTATCTTGATGATTTACTTTGCCTAGGTTCAGATTACAAATCTTGTCTTAATAATGTTCAACAAACTATTTCATTATTAGGATGTTTAGGGTTTATTATTAACTTTGATAAAAGTTGCCTGGAGCCCTTGAAAACATGCAACTTTTTAGGTTTTATTTTTAATACAGATACTATGAAAATAGAATTACCTATAGAAAAGAGAAACCATATAAGTAAGATAGTAAATAAATTTATTAATTCTCATAAATGTGTAATTAGAGATCTAGCTCAGTTAATAGGACAGTCTCAGCATGTCCTGCAGTTCAATATGGATGGTTGTATACTAAATACTTGGTAAGACACAAATACCTAGCACTATATAAAAATAATAATAATTATGATGGTTTCATGGATATACACCCAGAAATAATTATTGATCTTAAATGGTGGGGAATCAACATTTTTAAGGTTTCTAAATCTCTAACATCTCACAACTTTGATCTTGAAATTTATACTGATGCTTCCCGTACTGGCTGGGGGGCCGTTTATTTATTTATTTATTTAATCTTTATTGCACAAAAAAAAAGAATACACTTAATATGTAAAAGGCGAACTTAATGCCGTAAGGCCGTTCATGAAAATATAAAAGTCAGTGGTTCCTGGAAACAAAAAGAACTTGAATTTCACATTAATTATCTTGAGCTCTTAGCTGTTTTTTTAGCTTTAAAGTCATTTGTCAAAGATTGAAATAATTTGCATATATTACTGAGGGTCGACAATCAAACTGCAATTTCATACATAAATAGAATGGGGGGGATCCAGTTTCCACATCTCAATAAGCTGGCTAGGAACATTTGGGAATGGTGTGAAGAGCGAAATTTATGGCTTTTTGCTTCATATATAAAATCTTCAGAAAATGTAGAGGCAGATAAAGAATCGCGAAAAATAAATAATGATACTGAGTGGGAGCTCAATGACCATGTATTTCAGATCATAAAAGACAAGTTTGGTACCCCACATATTGACCTTTTCGCCTCTCGGGTTAATAATAAATGCCCTGAATATGTTTCTTGGAAACCAGATCCTGATGCTATAAATATTGATGTTTTCACTATAAAATGGTCAAATAATTTCTTTTATAGTTTTCCACCCTTTAGCTTAATATTAAAATGTTTGCACAAAATAAAACTTGAAAGAGCCACAGGAATCATGGTTATGCCCTACTGGCCCTCACAACCATGGTTTCCCATAATGCGAGAAATGCTTATATCAGAATTAATGCAATTTGGACCTCATGAAGATCTTCTACTCTCTCCTTACAGAACCCGTCACCCCTTACACCAACAGCTTATCCTGGTGGCCGGAATCTTATCCGGCAATCCATGATGAGACAAGCAGTTCCCATGATCTCCCTAGATACAATGCTAGCTTCATTATCGAAAAACACTGTAAAACAGTATGAGGTAACTTTTAAAATCTGGTGGTCCTTCTGTCAAGAAAATAAAATTGACCCTTTATGTGCATCAGTACCAAAAATAATGCATTTTTTGTCAATACAATTTCATAAAGGCGCTTCATATGGATCTCTTAATTCTCACAAGTCTGCACTTTCATTACTTATAGGCTCACGTATCGGAAATGACGAACGCATGAAAAGACTTCTTAAGGGATTTTTTAAAACCAGGCCCCCGAAACCAAAATATGTAACTACCTGGGACCCATCGATTGTATTGAATACTTTAAAGACATGGCATCCATGCTCCTCCTTAACTTTAGAATCATTGACCAAAAAAGTTACAACCTTACTAGCCTTGTGTACAGCTCAAAGAGTACAAACACTTTCACTAATAAAGATTAATAATATAACTTACCTTCAATCTGGACTACATATAAACATTACAGATATAATAAAAACATCAGCCCCTGATCGAGCTCAGCCAACATTAATGTTACCTTTTTTCTGTGAACCTGAAATTTGTCCAGCTCTTGCTTTACAATTTTACATTGACTTTACTAAGGATATAAGAGGTACAATTGATAACTTGTTAATTACAACTAAAAAACCTTATAAAGCAGCTTCACCATCATCAATAAGTCGTTGGATTAAAATGACATTGTCAGAGTCTGGTATAGATACAGACACTTACAAAGGCCATTCTACCCGCCATGCGTCCACTTCCATGGCCAAGGTAAAGGGTGTATCAATAGAAAATATCAGAAATACAGCCGGCTGGACTGGATCATCACAAGCATTTGCCAGATTTTATAACAGACCAGTTACAAGTGATAAAAATAATTTTGCTAATGCAATCTTATCATCTTAGTATAAATGCCTTATGTGATACATTAACATATATATTTTCTAATTATTATTTAGCTTATTAAAACATTTAAATGTTATTAATTTTGTAACAGTTCAGTAGTTAATACTAACAATTACTAAACAGTTTAATTTAATAAGAATGAATATTATTATTTTTTGTTTTGTATGATTATTTAAACTAGTCTTATGAGAATAAAAGACTTATTTTGTTTTATAAATGTTTAATTACAGCAAATAACAACCTTACTCACACAACTCCCCTCATCTCTAAATATCTACATGGTAAGAATATACCGAGAACGAAGCACTGAAGTATAATATATGATCAAACGAACTTACCTTAAGTGATGTTCGATCATTATTATATGAAGTGCTTCGTTCGAAGGTATATTACCCACCCAACCCAATGTATACAAGGCTATAGCCTTACATACTTTGCCCTGGGAGTTGTGATGAAGAACTCTGAAGAAATGATGTTTGACAGATATAGTCTATGGAGCTAGAGTAAGCATAGAGAACAAGTATTTTTTAATATGTTTTGTTTTTGAATTCTAGCTCTAAAACTGCGTTGAGTTGCCTAGTGACAATAGGAAACTACATGGTAAGAATATACCTTCGAACGAAGCACTTCATATAATAATGATCGAACATCACTTAAGGTAAGTTCGTTTGATCATATAATATTTTCTCTTAGTTTTTGAAATTATATTACTGCAGGGCCATTTCAGTAACTTAATATCTACATTAAAACAACTGGGCATAATTTAACTTTATAGAAAATGTTTCAATTTGTCATCAATTCTTGGAAACTCTGAAAAACTTTATTACCCCATTGTTTTTTTACTTGTACTTACTTGGACGTTGTAATCTGAAATAATCTAATATTTCTCAATGTGCTGCTTAATAGGTAAGTTTTGCTGTCGCTAACTATCTATTTTTGTTTTAGAAAATTAAGAAGCTGGATGTAAAAGATGACTCTTGTATACTTGAATTAATGCTTGATGAATGTGCAAAAGGCAAACCTGTGGCGACTGAAGGATTGTTATGGCTTAACAGGTGAGACTGTTTGGGATTTGTCAAGGAACCACATAATATATCTGTGTTTTTAAAACCTTTTATTTAATTTAACTTGAATAAGTTTGATTTAAAGACAGAATATAATAGACCATTATTATGTTATTTATTTATTTAATTTTTATACAAAGAAGTGAATGTAATGGTACCAATAATCTTAACTATAAACACCAAAAATGCATGACATTGATAATACAGGATAATTTTTTTATCAGTGCACAAATTTTAACATATGTTTTTGTATTGTTAATATAATATGTTATGACAGTTAAACAATTTAATTTATTTTTTTATTTTTGTTGCAAATTATCTCTTTTTTACCTTCTCGTATGGACACAAAGTCACACTAGAAATGATGACATGGGTTGTCAAGCTGTAGGTATGCGATACACTGTATTGATATTCGAAATTTGAAATTTCATGTACAGCTTATCAGACTACAAACCCCTCTCCTACTGATATTCTAAATTTGAAATTTCATTTATTAACTTACTTAACAACACTCCCCTCTCCTCGCACCCCTGCATTAGAGGGTCCATGAATATTGTTAAATTAGTGGAATCATTGAATCGGCAATATCTCTAATATTTTTTAAGCTAGAGTAAAAATAACACAACATGTGTTATTGATTAACAATAGCGAAGCAAATATTAAAAATTTGTGCACCTAATAAAAAATTATGCTGTATATTATAATTACTACATTATTATTGATTAACAAGGTGAAATATTTTACATATATACATGTAAAACCTGATGTCAATACAATATTATGGTTCTTGATCTGATGAGTCAGAAGGGCAAATAGATAAAACTGTACATGATCTATTACAAACTACTGTGCCACCTTTGTAGGTAACATAACAGCACCAGTGATCATCACTTTTTGCTGACATGCACCAATAATCAACTAAAGCCTTTATTTCAAAGATCATAGGGTTATAATTTGATTGTTGCAAAACAAATGAATAACTCTTATCTTCTTTGAATAAGAGTCAGTGTTGTTATGTTACCTACATATAATTAATTGCAACTAAAGAAACTGATAATGAAACTACATTAAGATCCACAGTTTGTAGTAATGCTGAGTGACTTTCATGATAATTTTTTAGACCCTATTATTTATTCTTAATTAGGTAACAATTGTGGGCTTTTTTTTATTCCTTTTTTTCCATGTATTCCTCAGAACACTGTGTTTTATCGAAGTAATGTTTCAAGAAGTTCTAAGCTGTCTTCAATCAGATAACCTTGATATCAATATGAAGAAGATTTACACAGTAGCCTATGAAGCATCTGTTAAGGAATACCACAACTGGGTTACACAACAACTATTTGCTGTAAGTTTTTATTTGATAACAATTTAGCGTTATATTATTTAGTTATCACACTTATCACTGATGCTGACCCTGATCCTTATTCCATTGGTGTACCTATCTACAATTCTACATGTTCAGTAGTTCAATAGAGAGGGTTTTAATCCCCAATTACTCATTTCAATCACAATAATTCATTTCTTATGAAGGAGGATAAGAGATTATCAAGGATATATCAGATTGATCCTTACACGTGGAGTTGGTTTCAGATAAAAAAAATCTGATGTTCTACATAGATGATCTTCAATATGTTATTTTATATGGGACGGAAGTAATAAGGTGCAAAAAAAAACATAATAGGCAAATATTGCAAAAATGTGAACCTTATCTCCATCTGATGTCTTAAGGATAAGAAGTGTTCAGTTTCTCCCCATGTAGGTATCTGTCACATCGCAGAACCAATATTCAAAATTTTCTATGCCATATTGCTATGGTTGTGTTACCTACACAACTTACTCTATAACAAGGAAGGGAAAACAGAGTCAAAGAGCATTATATCATATAATGATTATGTAACATTATTTTACAGCTTATCTGCAGATTGTCCCCTTCTCTATTCCAACTATTGAGGTCCTTTGAAGCGGATAAAGATATTGAAGCATTCAAGTCAAGACTAGCTAATTTTAATATTACACTACATTTGGTAAGATGTAAAATTGACGACTTTTATAAGGACAATGATTTGATTGGAAAATGAAACTACATACAGGATAATATTCAGAACACAGGAGCTGTAGCTGAAAGCTGTAGTGTAATTATCAGATGAAAAAATGTATTTTGTATCTTGTGCATAGCAAAATAGCATTTGTATAAATATTTAAGATATTACATTACACTTGTCAGTCATTGTAGTATTTGTAATGCAAACTAGTATTTATAAATTATTTATTACTTAATATATTTTTGATCAAAAGATATCTAATTTTGTATCCGAAAAATTTAGTAGTTCATAAATTTTTAACTTATTAAGTTTCATTTGAATGCCTAAAAATGATTCTCGACTTAACAACTTTTGCTGATTGTAAAATCAGTAATAAACGTTTTTTTCTTACTTACCTATACTAGTACTCGACAAAGGACCAATGTTCGACACTGAATCTTATTCAAAGAAGATAAGAGTTTTTCATTTGTTTTGCAACAATCAATTTATAACCCGATTTATGATCTTTGAATCAAAAGCTTCTGTCCATGATTGGTGCATGTGCAGTACACTGGTATTGTTACCTTACAACATAGGTATCTACATATTTACCTACTCGCCAGAAATTTTAGCGTTCATTATTTATCTCAAAATATAAATTAGGTACTCAACTATACTTAACTTCCCGAACTACGCGATTAAGCCCATACATTATTAATGTGGCTTAGTACCAATTTCACCAGACGATGTTAAGCACTTAAAATACGACTAGAGCGATAACATTTGTCAAAATGTATGAAGTAACAGTCGATTAACAATGATTAAATTTAACATCGTATGGTGAAATTGGTACTTAGCGTTTTACAGTTTTTAATGAACCACCTCCAAAACTAAGAACAAAGAGTAATATTGAAAACATTTCTATAAAAATCTTAAATGAAAGGACATAATTATAACGAATTTTAAACGAAAACTATCATGACTAAGTAGACATCATTGGTTCTTGAGATACAGGCGATTATACCTACTAAAATCATCTTTTGGCACCAATTGACTTAAAATATTTATTACTTGTTTAAATATTTTTGATTAGTTATTACTTGTTGTTTTTATGTTCGTAGTACTTACCTAACGGCTTCGGAACCCTACACTGAGCATGGTCCGACATGCTCTTGCTCGTTAATTTAAGCTGATGATTGTCACTCTTACCATTAAGTTAATTCTTCAGTGCCTTAAATAAAGTATTGTACCTATTGTAGATGCCTGCATTGCTTATATATTTGTTTTATGGAGGCATAACATCAACAATATTTATATCGCATTATATTATATCAACAATGACTTACGAATAAGGACCAAAGAGTTGGACCATAGTTAAGCGTAGTTAACCATACAAACAACGAAAGCGAAAAAAGTTCCGCTGTGCGACGAAAAGTATCCTTATAATTGTATACTTATGGCTAATTTTCGTCGCACGACGGTAAAGTTTCATAGAAAATTTAATTGAGTGAGTTAGAAGCCCAACTTTTTGGTCCTTACCCTTACAACGGTCATTAAGTAGTTGCCTTGTCTCATTGTTTTATTAGACGCTCCTTAGGTAGTTCTCCGTGGTACTCCAGGCGTAAAAAAACTGTTGTAAATTTGATGTTTCAGACAAGTAAAATAGTCAAGTAACTGATATATGTAAATTTAAATTATGGTATGATGTCAGAGCGTGTCGTGTTATTGCCGTATAAAATGATGTATTTATTTGTCAAATAGCAAATATGCGACAGTGTAAATCTCATTATACTACTAATATGTATGCTACTATCAACTGTATTATAGGTTTGATAGAAGCATAAAATCAGTCTAATATATAATTTTAGTAAAACTTTCCCTCCCTGCTTTTTACCATTTGGTCCTGTTATACGTATTCTTGAAATAAATAAAATCGATGGAATTTTATTATATGTAGGGTAAAACACCCAATTATTGGCATCCAAAATATCAGTAGAAACCTGTTTATATGCAAGAAGACTGGCCTAGAGTGATTGTAGAATTAGGTAGGTATCTACTCTACCCTTTCTATCCATAAAGATGGAAATAAAGTTCATGTGCCAATAATACGGCAGATTCCTCTACATAAATTAAAACAAGTTAATTAATAAAAAACAGCATTTACTTACTAAAAATATTTGTTAACAATAAACCGCACCATTTCTTCATTCACAAGGCTACAGAAAAGTGGATGTCTAAACTACCTAGTACTAGTGTTTCCTATGCATACAATTACTTTAAAACTGCATACTTTGTTCCTTTTCTACCAAACCTAATTATTTGCCTGTAATTGTATATTCAACAATGTTATCATTTTATTGTGTGCTCAATCGTAATTAATTGTTATACAAACTCTGCATTGATTAAATCTGTGTCAGTTTAAGACATAATATTGTAAAATAAAAACAAAATGTTGCTAAATAGAATTCAGCAATTTTGAGTGTGCTGTGAACGTGCTGTGTGAGATAACATAATAAAATTATTTAATTATTTTATTTTGTCTTGGTTATTGATATATTTCCTATCCTTTTGGGACAGTCAATAAATATACACAGGGTGACTTCAAATTGGTAATACAAAATCAATGTTTTACACATATTTCCCCTAAACTCAGCCCCTCAATTAAGTCTCATACTTTTAAAATAATCAGAAGTATTTTTTTTTAATTTTCAAATTATCCCATTTTTGTTGGCTTAACATGGTTATCCTACCATTATAATTAACAAAGAAGTTTAAATAATTTCAAATGAACACTTTCCTCTTTGGTTATCCGTCACCTGTCGCAATATATGAAGAAAACGTGTTATGATTAGTAATTGTCACTTATCAAAGAAAATAAGTAGTGTAACCACACTTTGGGACTTTAATTATTTGTTTTGTTCGAAAATTAGCATTAATTAAATACAGTTAATTTTAACAAAGGGGTTAATGTATTATACTGTGTGGCATTAACTAAGCCACAATCAAGTGTTTTGTATTACCAATTTGAAGTCACCCTGTATACATTCCCAAGACGTCAAGAGTACACCTTTATGCTAATGGCAATAAGGTCCGTGTATGCATATTATATTATATTTGACGCGATGGTGGTGTAAATATTTATGCCCTTTCCTGTACTTATAACTCCTTATAATAATAAACACTTTCCAGTTTATTCCTTTTTAGCGATTGTCAAATATATACTCTTGGCTAAAGATGATGCTCTCTTAAGTGCTAAAAAACTCAAGATTATTTCAGCTATTGTTATTACGTACAAGGTTGTATGAAGCACAAGCTCTGTAGGTGTGCTTAACAAGTAAGAATTAAAAAGGAAGAAACTAACAAGTGGCATCTGCATTAATATAGATAGCATGAGGAACCCTGCCAGTTCAGGGACCTGCAACGAAAACCATAAATTAACTCTATGGTAGATAATCATTCACTTGCAATAAAATACTTAAGTATAGTCAAGGATTCAAGATTCTGTTGTAAAATCAAGGAAACCTATACTTTCAGTAAGTACCAGTTTTTCTATCTGTCTGCCTGTACACCATACCTAGTGACTTCAAAAACGATTGGACTGAATTTTATACACAATATTTATATACAAGTACAATCACCATCAAAACATATGAGGGGCTCAAAAATATCTGCCCATGCTCCTGTGCCTGTAACAATAGTCTAGTTCAGATTTTAAGCACCTTATGTGATGGTGACTGTACCAGCATGTACCAGTAACAAAGAGTCTGCCAACATATTAAGTTGACCCAAGCTAGCCTAAGAGCTAATGCCACAGAGACCAAGAAATGTTGCAAAAACACCCTGAAATTAAATACAAATACTACTAAAATAATAATAGTTAATACTACTTTAATTTCTCTCTGGAGCTGGATATTATGAATTGCATTTTAGCAAAGCAAACCTATTTACATCTAGAGTTGGTTACTTTAATACTAATCAGACTGACCAGCGAGTGACCTCTATCTCACTTTATGGTAAGTGACAAAAGGAGTGGGTCCACCTCACTTCAGAAACTCTTCTTAAAGATATGGGTCGTTTTCAAAAAAATTGTACATACTTAAGGGCTTAATGAAAACAAAATCACGATCGCGTCCTTTGTATAACGAAAGTTAGTCATACAATCTGTATGGGTAACCTTCGTCACACAAAGGAATCAATTAAGTTTTGTTTTAATTAAAGCCCTTAACTATGTACAATTTTTTTGAAAACGACCCATATCTCTACAACGAGATAGTTCTTCAAGAATTTTATAATTTAGGTATTACCAGAATAACACAACAACAATTTAGTAATGGGATTGGATATGAAAGGGAATAGGTAGGTATAGTTCAGGAAATATGAATTTGCCGTCTGTAGTGTTCACTAAGATCTTTTTGTTAACATCAAACAACAAACTAAGCGGGTTGAAAGGTGAAAGGGTGGAAAGGGATAGTTCTTCAAGAATTTTATAATTTAGGTATTACCAGAATAACACAGCAACAATTTAGTAATGGGATTGGATATGAAAGGGAATAGGTAGGTATAGTTCAGGAAATATGAATTTGCCGTCTGTAGTGTTCACTAAGATCTTTTTGTTAACATCAAACAACAAACTAAGCGGGTTGAAAGGTGAAAGGGTGGAAAGGGATAGTACTTGAGTGATGATTGGTAAAAATTATATGGTAACGCAGAACCAAATAGCAAAGTAGATAACAGATGCCCAAATCATATTTCCTGAACTATACGTTAATGTTTTCCAAGGGTTTTAAAATTAATACAAACAAATTAAGAACAAGGATTCTGCAAGAAAATTGCACTTACCCGGCAAGACAAATTTCCATAATGACCCAGGTATAATCTCGCAAATTCTATGACAACCAGCAAAGTATAAACTGTTAAGGATAAGTATCTTGTCAGGTGCCCCAGCAAATCAAGCTAAAAATTTAAACGATCATAATCATTATCATCGTAGCTTTGTCCCGACGTACTTAATATTACCTATCAAAAAGTAATTTGATATTGTTTACCTTCATATGCAAAAAGAATCCCACTATAACCACCCATACCAAGTAAAGGTAACTATTGATGTATAAACATTTCTGAAGTTGAATCATAATCATAGTTAATTAACAAAAATTAAGACTGTCACACACATAAAAAAATACTTTGGCTGTTTTCTAAATGTTATTAATAGCTTACCCCGTTTCCATTCGCAACGCTTACGAAACAAATCAAAACAAACACCATACGCGCCATTTTTTATATTGCTGTTCACTGGTAAATGCCAGCGCTTTTAATAGTGACTCAATACCTCCAAAGGTCTTTTAAAGTCTACAAACGCTCGAACGTTTCTTTCGAAGCTAATCTCCTGGCTTCAAAATAGAACATTATCATACCATGATTAATAATTATTTAGAAGCAATTTCTATTTTTTTTTAGCATTTTGCTCGATTTCTGGCGTAACGCTACATCAAATCAAATACAACATACGGACGGGACTTTCCGATTGTCGTTCACTATCGATATTACAGTACAAGGGGACAAAAACGTAAGCGACGTCATTAAAGGTCACTTTTCTTGGCTTCAATTGGTAGTTCGCCGTGCGATCTCCAGTGTCATATATGCATAAGCTTCTTGGGATTCTATAAGTTATAAATATCATGTTCGTACTAAAAACACACTGTTGCATAGGTATATAAACTACGTTTATGTATGCAGTCGTTGTATAGGCCACTGTCGAAGACCATGGTAACCAGTTGGTGACCAGCTCAAACTATATAGTCTTTCGGGGTATCATATCGTCGAAATACCTTTCATCGAATGCATCATTTCATGGAATTTTATTTCATCGAAGGCTATTTTCTGCTGAAATCATAATGTTTCAGGGTATTTTAAACATCTAACCTAACCTAATCTAAATGAATGTTTAAGATACCCTGAAATCATTATGGGGCCAGCAGAAAATAGCGTTTGATGAATTGAAATTCGATGAAACAATACATCTTACACAAGCCTTTTTATGTTCGAAAAACATGTTAGATGTTTAAAAAATCGAAAATACGGCGCAGGGGACGCGGCTAAAACGGTTGATCAGAGATTTGATGCTTTCGTTTTAAGGCTCCTTCTATGCCTTTAGTTCGAGACAGGTATATATACCTGTCTCGAAAATTTCAATATAAAAAACGAAATATAAGGGATTTCAATAAGTTAAAAAAGGAAAGATATAGTGTCCAGTTCTTGCTAAAACTAGCCGTACACAGTTGGTCACCAACGAGTCAACCAACTGGCGACCATCGTGTCACCATAGTCGTAAATTAGCCTGCCAAATCTAAAATCTCTTCAAGATAGTCTATAGCATTAAACTAGGCATAAGGTGTGCAAGTGCAGGAAGGTGTCAAACGAATGACTTGTTTTTTTAGTCGTGTGTATTGTTTATCATTTGCAGGCTGCCGTTGCGACTTCATATTTGTTAGAATTTATTTTAACAACAATATAAATGTGGTGTTTTTTATAAACGTGAAGAACAATAAACAGCAATACGGCGTGTGTTGTGTTTGAATGCAGATGTCATATATTATCCCGCAAGAAAAATCAAATCGAAAAAATTAGCTTTAACCGGTAAGGCAGCATATTGAATATATTTCGGATTGTAATCTTCAGATAGCATTTTTAAAGCCTAGAAATGCAGAATATCATTATCCGAAGTAAAAATGTGTGTTCGAAGTAGCTTTAAAGCAATATGTAACTAGAATTTTATTATTTGAAAAAGATGCAACATTCGATTTGGGCAAATATCTACCGCTAAGTGGAGTGCCAGCATTACGTAAACAAATTGCGCAGACTCAAACCTGGTGCAGTGCCCTCCCTAGACTAATGTCCCCATTCAAACGTGGTTTATAATAAAACTGAAAAATTACTCACTATTCAATTCAGCGTACCTACAGTACCGGCAAATAAAATATCATATTTGTACTAACCATCTCATACGATTACCTACAAACGTGACTCACCAAAATTGACAACCAATCAAGAACTAGTTGATCAGTTATATTGCTATTATTCAATTCGTTAGCTGATTAAATAAAGTTCAAAACAGTAAACAACAAATGTTTGTAGGTACATATCATAGTTTAAAAGTTAAGTATTTTAAAAAACCATTGCTGATGTGTTCATACAAATTTCGTAAATTATGTATGTACGCGTCGGCTATGGTATTTTCAATACTAACCTTTTTTAAACTACGATATGTACAAACATTTGTTATATACCATTTTGAACCTTATTTAATCAGATAATACATCTTTTTTCAAGCCTCATATAATTGCACCTATAATCCACCATTAGAAATTTGTCCAGCCGTTTGGATGATACGAGGTAATAAAGATATTTCGATATCGATATTATTGTTTTGTCCGTCCCTGGTGTAAATTTACTTTGTGATCTAAACAAAATTTGCACACATAAAAGTTGTTATATATGTATATAACAGTGTGTAACAGTGTACGACCATGACATTTCAGCGTAACTGTAGCTATAGGACTGTATCTTTTTGGCACACTGAATCCCAATCAGACTGTGCATATGTTGCCTTTTATTTTATCGCTCCTTCTATGCTTTTTATTGTCCATGCCTTTAGTTCTTATTCTGTGGATCGATATTCCGCTTGACATATTTCATGATCCTTATTGACATGACATTTGACATTGACAGCTTGATCAAATCGATTCGATTTTAGGTTATAATTAAAGCGTTTAGAATACTTTAGAAATTTAATCGATTTGGTACTATTTATTTTTACCTTTAATAATCACTGCACACGATGATTTCAAGTTTATCGCTAGGTAGGAAGCATTTGGTCCAAAGGATTGGTAATAAATTGTGCGTCTGACAATAATATAAAAACGTTACGTATTTTATTTTCAGGTCTTTTGCGTACTAACGGGCTTCAATTGACCTGTGTTGCGGGAATAAAATATTTCCCACCACCGAAGAACTATGATGGTAACTAATAAAACCTTTAAATACATCCCCATGTAAGTAATATATATTTATTTGTATAATAATGTCTGGTCATGTACATTTGTGTTTTAGATATCGAAATACCTGAACGCCAGAGGCTGCGTCCTCTTGAGAAAGTCCCGACATATCCATCTAACTTGAAGCCACCCAAAATGCAGAAAAGGTTGCGATACATGCGAGGTCCTGAGCTTTTACACAACTCACTCCAGTTGAAACAATATGGAGTTATTGTAAGTAAAATCACAAATTTATTTTTAAAACATTGATAGGTAGGTTGATTTAAAAAAAAAAGGTACACTGTTAAAGGAGATCTTCCCTTATCAATGATATAATTCAATATGAAATTAATCCTGTTCATAAGCTTATATCAGATCAGTTCAAATCCGAAAAATCTGCTGATTTGAACGATATATGTAACTCAATATCACAAAAAATGTAGCTTATCCCATTTCGCCTTTCAAGCGTCGATATGGGCATTTCTCCACTATTTGGAAACTTTAGATAAATGTGAAATAAAAAGTTTTTTTCATGTTAAAGAATAGCCATATTTTTGAACTTGTCTGATATTATGGCAAGAATAAGGCTGCCTATTTAATTATATATCTGTAAATAGCTAAATAAACAGTACCCTGGCCTGCCCCTAACCCAGAATTTGATAAGTATACATTTGATATGTCATACAAAAATCAGTCATGTTAAAGTTAGGCCTTTTAATTAATATTTAAAATCTTAAAGGGGCAGATTGTGGTGCAAAAAACTAGTTTTCCTGCACATTTTCATACATCAAACCTGCCTCAGAAACTGGTCTTTCTGAATAAACAGAACTTGCTGGTGTGATTAAGTATTGTTTAGGAGCTTTCTCAAAATGCAGAATTAATTTTTACAAGCCCACCATTCATATGGGTTTTTTATTTCTGTCAGCCTTTGCTGATGCGATGTAATGGGTTATTTATTTCTTCAGCAGTGGCTTTCTTGGGTTGCTCTTCAGAAGGCTGTTCTGTCGTAGTAGTGTAGGGTTCCGAAGCCGTTAAGTACTAAAAGCATAAAAAACAACTAGTAATAACTAATTTTCTATTTAAAGTCAATTGGTGCCATCTTAGATGATTTTAGTAGGTATAAATACTTTAATCGCCTGTATCTCAAGAACCAATGATGTCTACTTAGTTGTGATAGTTTTCCTTTAAAATTCGTTATACTATGCTCTTTCATGTAAGTATTTTTTCTGTTTTTTAGTATTTGTAGTTTTGGCTGTAGGGAAGGGGACAGGACACTTGAGACTAACAAAAACTAGCACTTTAAAGCTTAATATTTATTTATTATTATTTAGATGATTTTAGTAGGTATAAATACTTTAATCGCCTGTATCTCAAGAACCAATGATGTCTACTTAGTTGTGATAGTTTTCCTTTAAAATTCGTTATACTATGCTCTTTCATGTAAGTATTTTTTCTGTTTTTTAGTATTTGTAGTTTTGGCTGTAGGGAAGGGGACAGGACACTTGAGTCTAACAAAAACTAGCGCTTTAAAGCTTAATATTTCATAAATGGATTACTTAATCGAAAAACTGTTGTCGCAAACCCGTAATATTTTGAAAGAGCTATCCAACGACACCCCACACTATAGGGTAGACGAGAAAAAAAATACACCCCCAGGTTACGTGTAGGACAGGTACGCTATTTTTTTTTTACATTTTATTTTACAACTTTGTTGGCGTGATTTATATGCTAATAAGGGCTCAAAGAGACCAAACATGCACAATTTCCAAGCTTTTGTTCTAAACATCTCAGCTGGACAAAAATTGGAGCACAATGGAAAATTGGTGCAATTACCCTATTCAGTGATTGAAATATTCATATTCATATTCATTTATTCATTGAAATAGGTAAATTAGGGTGATGGTATCAGTGTTAAACGTTTTAATCTAATAGGCACCAATAATGGATACTTAACTCTTAATTCAAAGGAAATAAGGTCACAAATTGATTGTTGCAAAACAAATTAATATCCTTATCTTGTGTAAAATAAGAATCAAGCGTTCATCATTGGTCCTTGTGGATCATTGATTCCATCACCCTAGGTGATGTGAAGGGAATAGGTAATTTTTCTTTTAGTTCACATGTGAATCCACATTGCTATGGTTTTTTACCTTTGCATATTCTAATGACTGTTTTTTTTTTAGTAGGTACTTGTTGTTTTTCGACATATGTGCGGTGAACCAATAAAAAAAGGGGCGGCAAAAACATTCTTGGCATTTTAGAATGTAAACAGCATTCAGTCCATTTTTTTTTTAAATAGATGATCTTAAAATTTAATGTGTTGCCAATTAAAAGATACAATGATTTATTATATAAATCTGTTATAGGCCTTACTAACCTTTTCAATGCCATTAACGGATATTTCCGTCATGGTTGACAGCATTGACCTGAGTCTCTATGAGGCAAAGTTGACATTCGCAGCATTCGCTCTGGTTTTGTATTTGACATCAATAATGTTGAAAAGGTTAATTTTGTTGCCATTGGTAAATTGCTTTGATATTGATACAAACTTTAGCCTTGAATTTGTGTTTTTTTTTTTGTTTAATATTGTTTATTTCCAGGCTACTGGTGGTGGTAGATTGCGACATGAACACTTTGAAATGGCTCGGCTGGTCGTCGCCCGCAAGTTGGACATGAAGAGAATGTATGCTATCTGGAGAGTTGACCCTCCATGGCAGCCAGTTACCAAGAAAGGCCAAGGGCAACGAATGGGCGGTGGAAAAGGTGCTATTGACCACTACGTCACCCCTATTAAGGCAGGACGAGTCATATTGGAAGTAGCTGGCAAATGTGAATATGCAGAGGTAATTACTAGTTTTTATTTTATAATGTGTATATTCAATCAATAACCCGCCTAATAAGTTTTCTGTAAATTTGCATACCTGCTCAAGCAAATTTGAAAGTTGCAAGAAAAATTAAAACCATTATTTATTTAGGATAAATGATGGTTTTAATTTTTCTTGCAACTTCTGTTGGTAAAAAAAATATTATTTAATTTAGCTAAGAATCGTTATTTAGGACCTTTTCATCATCTTCAGGTTTGGCCTATGTTGAAGATAGTGGCTGAAAGACTGCCTTTTGCAGCTGAAGCAGTTTCTCAAGATGTAATGGAAAAAAAGGCGCAAGATGAGGAGTGGCGGGAAGAAAACAATCAAAATAAGTATACAATGAAATATATTATTCAGAACAATATGGGTGGATGTCATAGAATGCTTTCACCGTTTGACCATCACTGGTATGGAAAATATTTGTAATTAGAATAATTTATTAGGGGAAATATAGTCGATTTTTAAGTACAAATATCTTTTTATTTATTGCTCTTATGGTCCTGAAATAGGCAGTAAATAAAAGCAGTTGTATTCAATAATGGTTTATTAAATTTGACATTTTATGAAAGGATTTTGTGACAAGCCTCAGTTTGCATACATGTATATAAACCTTGGTAGCAATAATTTATACATATAAAATCCCTTTTTATATATAACTCAACAAAAAACAAGTGTTCATAGTAACAAATACTACAGCACAAAGTACTCGCGTCTGTGTTTCAACCCTAACCTAACGACAAAAGCCAAACAACACATTTATTAATATTTGAGAGATTATCATGGTTTACAATTACTGGATAACATAGTTACATTACACGATGTGCTAGTACAAGCTGGCTGGAACCGTACATTAGACAATTAACAAGAAAACAGAGTAGCCAGTTCTTGATGTACATAGTCGACAGAGAAACTCCTTGACCATCTTTCGACTCTATTTGTAGGAAGTTGTGGTCCAAAAGCGCTAAAGGAATGTTAAGGTCTAAAAGCGCTAAAGGAATTTCTTGGTCGACTTTACATATCTAGATCATAGGGTATCTTGTACTTTTAATTTACTTTAATAATGTGTTTGAAACACAGGGTTACAAGAGACACCTTACAGAAATAATAAACATTGAGTATGCCTTGTAGGTACAACTGCAAGGCCGACATGTCCATGCCTGGTTTATAATATTAAGTGCAACTCTACTTTTTCCGATACCCAAGCAACTACTTTATTTATTATCTATTTCTGCGTCGTACCTCAACACAAGTACCTATAAATTATATAACGTCATAACAATATTTACAAAGCCTAAAGAACTAACTTACAGTAAATGCAAATTTACATCTTCAATAAATATAGTGTTTACAATATCGTACAAGCGCTAGTTTTATATATGATATGGCTTTTTTATTTATAAAATCAACTGCCAAAAACAATCCCTAGCAGTCGTTTTAGATATATATCACAAGTCCATTTAACCTTTAATAGTCGGTTTAACTTGTGTCACTATTCTTTGTAATATCAATCTAATTTGTAGCGCCTTAGCATACACATTTAAAACATCAAATGCACGCAACAACCTACTTTAAAAACTGTCACGTATTGCAAAAAGATTCAATTTTCCAACATACAATTCATAAATACATCAAGTATCATTTGTTGTCACGCCAAACAAAATTATTGAATGATATTAATGGAAAACAGTTGTTAATGGCACGAGCACTGAAGCTCAGTTATATATTTGACTAGTTCTGTTTCTTATACTATTATAGTCTTATGAATCTAGGAATAATTCCCTAAACACTGGCATTATGCAGTCTTAAAATCTATTCCACCTCCGTGATAAATTAATATAGGCTCGAGGTCAAACAAAACCTAGTTTCGTCTGCAACTGAATGAGGGGAAATATAATAAATATTTTTAACAATTCGTTGAATTTGTTTGCAGAGTAGGTACTAATAATTAGCTAAGCTAAGCTATAAGTTATAAGACAAAGTGAGGTAGCGTCATTACCTACTAGTGGAAAATATGTACAGTTGTAAGTCTTTGTTTAGTTTGACAATAAATAGTGAATAGGCTCGTCTCAAGCTCTCGGATACAAGTCAAATACCTCATCCTGCGTTTTATCTATTAGCCTGCAGCGGGAGGCGACACCTCTCAAACATTACCGCGTGTACATACATTCTATTATATTTTAACATACGAGTATTAACTACATGCACACAATAGACACTATCAATTACTTAAATATGTGCAGCTTTGTAAATGACTAGAGTAAATACGTTTAACGATAGTATAGTTACAATTGTTTTTGTTCGTTTTCGATCACTGCAAGGATCCACTTTTAGACACATATTGTATGAGGATAATACGATGACTACAACATTACTCGTACGATTCGCTCAAGTGCTCCAATAAGAATTTCAATCGAGTTTTCATGAAACTGTTTTTGTGCGCGATGGAGTCGCATAGCGTTTGAGTGGGAGCGACGTTCTCGTAAGTGCTCTTGTTGTGGGAGTCAACGGTACTATCCTCGAGCTCGGCTGCCGCGGACGCAGCTGCGAGGGCATTCAATGCGTCGCTTGGAGCTTGGCTGATATGCTGATATTTAAACGAAGACAATATCTGCCGGATCTTTGCAATGATCTGCTCTACTCAGGCGTTTGATTCCTGCGAAAAATTTGAAAATAGACATGAGATTTTGCTGTAACTGTACGTTAATTATTTCTATTGACAGTGAGGTTCACACTACTTTCTATGCTAGTGATAATAGATAGCTGTTCTCTAATTCTCTAAAAACATAATTAAAGGTTTAAGAACAGTATGATTGCAAACAGTGATTATGGTAACAGCATAGGCTTAAATTGCTGCAGGAGTGAGATGGTGTGAATAGTTATCAAATAAACTACGTTTAGTTAAAATACCTTATTTAGTAATACTGCACGGAATCATTATATTAATATTTGTGTAAAATGTAAGTACTCATATAAAATACTACATAAAAGTCGTTTTAAATGCATCAAAATTTAGGCTCTATCGTTCATAAGAGAGTACATTTAGTATCGAAATACTACGTATAGTTAGTTAGATGATAGAACGCGTCGTGTGCTCGTGACAGGTGGCAGCGCGCGCGAGCAGTATCGCATCGATATATATCGAGCAGTATAGCGCGATTCAGTATGGAAGCGAGAGCAACATCTAGTCTAGAAGCGGTGGGACGGTGGGGGTTTATACCTTGAGGTTGTGGAAATAGTGCATGATCTGGTCGTAGTCCATCTGCAGGTCGTCGAGCCCGAGCGCCTCAGCCGACGGGGCGTTCGCGCCCTCCTCGCGCGAGTACATCGGGTTACCAACAATCGTCGCGCGCTTCACTTCCGGAGACCCGGTTCCTGTTAGCACAAAGAAATCGTTATATATTGTCCTTACCAGCACCAACTGAATGTTCGAAATATGTAGCAATCGAGACTCGCTCTCTGTAACAAACCTTTGTTTTGATTCGTAGCTTCCACAAATTCTCCTTTGACGTTTGATTCTTTGGATCTCTTATGCCTCATCTGTACTTCAGGTAAACCTGTAATTAAAACCGTTTTGATGATACAGGCATCGAAACAAGACAGTTTTCATATTGCAAAAGTATTTTTTTTAGCAAGAACTGACCTATTCCAGAGTCATGCATGTAGTCGGGGCTTTGGGGCTTGGTGAAGGTGCGTCGCGAGTCGTCCGTGCCTCTGTTAAGCCCCACGATCTCGCGGTAGTCCTTGTTCTCGAGCACGAGCGGCGCGTCGCGGTCGAACGCGAACAGCCGAGCGCAATCCTCCTTGCTCAGTTTCTCCACGGCGTTGTCGTCGATATCATTCAGGGGTGGCATCGGGCTCAAATCGTTTTTGTAGTCTTTCATGTCTCGGCTCGATAGATACGGTGCGTCGGTCTTGTTCAAATCAATAATTCTGAAAATAAGTGTATGCTCGTTAGTCATATTTGCTGTGAGAGTATAGATCGAGTTAACTGAACCGGCATTCGTATGCTGGTGTATTTGTTCGACTATAACTTGTGTATTGTTGATCCGATCTTTATGAAGTTTGGTAGAAGCGTAGCTGTATAACTTCGAGTATAAGCAGGGCCTGTGAATAACGGAGTTGGGGCGGGGAGCCGTGGGGCTCATGATGTGTCTGCTCGGGGCGAACTACTAATTATATAAGTGAAAATTTTGTTACCGGTCTGGGCAGCGGGCATTGTCCGGCGAACGTCTGGAAGATTCGTGATCTCTGTCATGTTTTTTGTGATGGTTTCTAGAGTGACTCCGTCTAGTGGGCGGCATGACGGTCTCAGGTAAGATCTGGTAATAGAAACAATGTGAGCTTTTAAGTTCTCGACGTTCATTGGAAGTTGTGCAAACAAGTACGTTTACTTTGTGGATTTTAGCAATTTTTTGGTGATGATGAAAGCGTTTTCAGGAAAATACTATCGCATAGCTTTAAAAAATACAAAGCGAATCTTACTTTATGTTTATTTCGAGGCGGGACAGGTACCTGGGGTTGCGGGGGAGACGAGTTCCTATGGGGGGGCACGGGAGGGCGGTAGTCGTCTTGGGTGCTGGCATCCGCGCTGAAGACCAAGAAAGGGAAACGGTTTAATGTACATATTCTTATATGTATGGTGCTGTAACGCCTGTAACGTGAAATATATTAACTACCTCTAGAGGTACTATCTAAACGTTAAACAAAAGAACATTTGCTGCAACATATTGAGGGACTATTTAAATTCTACTGTTAACTTTAGCGACGACGATTGTGTAATGATATACTTACTGCCAATGTCCATCCCCGGAGTGATGCCTTGCATGTCGGACGACCTTTTTGCAGTAGGTAGTCGAGTCGATGACGCGGTCCCGTCTTTCGCTCTGCGACGGCAGCTCGATGGAGTTGGGGTTGTCGAAACTGGTGACCAGCACGTTGCCGTTGTCGCGGATGGCGTCCTCGGGGTCGGCGTAGTTGAAGTTCAGAGGGTTGTCGGTGATACGCATCTCGGTGTTCCCGTTGTCAACAGGCTGCGCGGAATTGCGGTTGGTCGAGTGACGATTGCCGCTGCGTTCCATCGTGGCACGCCCTGAAATGGCAAGCGGTCTAATTATTTAACGTTTTATTTTATCTAGGTGACGAAAGTGCACAATAGCGAGTGACACATTCTATATCAATTTGTATATTATAAGTGAAATTGATTCATTAGTATCAAGTCAAGGCAATAGCATTGATAACCTTATTAGTATGTACCTAGAAAGTCCGGGCAAGCAGCACATTTTCGTGTTACGGACAACCTACTACGTTTCATTTTACATCCTATATTCTGTATCGGAACAGCATCTAGATACCTGAACGACCGCCGCGACCGAAATGAGTACATATGATAAGATTGATAAGTACCTATAGACATCGGTTGTTGCAACATTATCATAGCAGCCGTAAGATGTCCACTGCTGGACAAAGGCCTTGCTCATGGATCTCCACGACGATCGGCCTTGTGCCAGTCGCATTTGGCTTTTTGGAGTGGTTTCTTACCGAGCCACACCCAGTCGTGCGCGTTGGTGGTGGACTCCCGGGACGGCTTCTCGCGCGCCAGGCCCAGCGTGGTCCCGACCAGCCCCGCCACCTGCAGGCGCCCGCCCTCGGCCACGGCGGGCAGCGCGCGCCCCGCCGGCGCCGGCCCGCTCGCGCGCGCCACCGGCTTCAGCCGCGACGCGTACACCACGCATGACACCACGAAGATCTGAGACGTACAGTTCAACATAATAGCGTGATCATTCCACGCCGCGTACCATGACTTAAATTGACGCAGCATAAGGCAACAGTGCAACGTGAATTATAATGGTTAGGCGCGCCTTCGTAGATTACGAACACTATGATGGAATTAAAAGCTTAATATTCTTATAGTTGGCCTACTCGTTCTGCTATTTATTTCATTTGACGTGATATTTATTGACCGAAGTCATATTACATCTAAATATATAGTTTTTTGGCTACTGTTAATAGTAGTTACTTGAGTGCAAAATATATGTATAATGAATAGAATAATCTTACAAGTTAAACATTAGTTAAGAAGTATATACATCACGCCTTCATTCCCAGTGTGGAGTAGGCAGAGCTACAGAAATACCAACAACTCTAAAAAGACTTCTTTATAGTTCTGTAACCAAATTTTGCACAATGAGGCCGAGATGTTTACCAGTTTATTAGCGACTGGTTGCAAGCCCATCGTCTAACAGTACTACGAGCCCTTATTCCTTTAGTCGCCTCTTACGACATCCACGGGAAGATATGGAGGGGCACTATTCTAACCCGGCTACCACACGGACTCTAAGACAAAATGGACTCATGGACTTTAGATAAAATTCCATGCAGATACTATAATAATAATATACCGAGATATTTAATTGAACCATGTCTGGTCTGTGCACTAATATATATGTATACACTTACTGCACTTACTACTTACGAGTAAAACAAGTAGTTTTGTATTACCTTAACTTATGTAAAGATTATTATAAAGAAGAAAGATTTGTTTTACGTTTGTTGATTGTGCCAACAGATAGATACTTATTTTTTTTTATTAGAAAACTTTAATCAATGAATTCAACTTGGTTTATTCATTTAACCACTTACCACGATAGCGCAGACGAAAGCCACAAGTAGCACGTACATTCCTGAAAATAAAGAATAAAAAGCCTATTTTATACTAAGTATTTCATGAGACACAATATTCAACCGAGTACAGTGCTTCTATTTCCTTAATTTATTTCAGCAAGTTTTGCTTTTCTACGAAACGCGAGTGACAAATATACTGTCAGGTGCGAGCGCGAGTGAAACAGCGACAGCTAGCCGAAAGACATTAAGAGGGCGCCGATCGTCCAGTCGCGCCAGCATTACTTTTATTGTGTTTTCTATTAAACTAAAGTATTATCTTAAAATCAAAGAGCGCTATACTGTTGTACAAATCAATACGCAATTTATGGAGAATATTACATAACTCATAACAATTGAACTATGAGTGAGCCACTTAAGGGAAAAAAACCGGGCAAGAGCATGTCGGACCATGCTCAGATTGCTCAGTGTAGGGTTCCGAAGCCGTTACGTACTACAAACATAAAAAATCATCAGGTAATCACTAATTTTCTATTTAAAGTCAATTGGTGCCGGCGTAGATGATTTTAGTAGGTATAAACACTTCAATCGCCTGTATCTCAAGAACCAATGATGTCTACTTAGTCGTGGTAGTTTTCCTTTAAAATTGGTTATATGGTCTTTCATTTAAGATTTTTTTCAGATTTTGTATTTGTAGTTTTGGCTGTAGGGGGGGGGGGGGACACTTGAGTCTAACAAATATTTGAGCTTTAAAGCTTAATATTTCATAAACGGATTACTTAATTAAAAAACTGTTTTCACAAACCCATTTTTTTACTTTTTATTGTACCACTTTGTTGGCGTGACTAATATGCATATTCATGCCAAATTGCAGCTTTCTAGTACTAAGAGTCTCTGCGCTAGGCTGCGGACGGACGGACGGACATGGCGAAACTATAAGGGTTCTCCTAGTTTAACTACGGAACCCTAAAAAGTGGCCTCCTATTTCCGTTAAGACCCTAATAGGACCCTAATAGGGTCCATGTTTAGAACTATCTTTTAATGTAAGACCTCTGTAAATACCATGGATGCAATAAATTGAATATGAATATAAGTTATGTTATGTACGCTATATATTGTGTATTCATTTGACAACAGTAAAGCGCTCTTAGATTTCAAGATAATACTTTAGTTTATTAGAAAACACAATAAAAGGAATGAGGGCGCCTCTGGACGCTCGGCGCCCTTCTAAGAAAATAGAATCACTGTATGTATATAAATTTGTTTATAAACATTATTGCCCCAATAAAACAATTGAACCGGTTGTTTACTATCGTTAAGTCATTAGGTCTTTGGGCCGGTCGAGTCAATCAACTTTATCAATGCAAGTAGGTAGGACGTGCGCGTACCTACTGTGCTTATTACTAGTGCTCCTAGTAGATTTAATAGTTCCATTAATAACTTAACCATTGCAATGATACGACACTCATAGCTACGAATAAGTAGGTAATCGTCGATGAAACTGCAATACCGCTTAACTAACAAATTCAATAAGCATGTAGTTTTGGTATTTATTTTGTCTTTTACTACCTATAAGTATTTGTTTAACAGTATTTTTTTTTCCTTTATTATATTTATTCGTTTAGCGTACCGTCCGTCTGTCACAAACGGAGCTGGCTGAAAATCAGCGCTATAGGTGTTGAACACCTCAGCATTATGATGAGCCAGTGTCCGATTCTCTGCCGCGAAGACTCACTCACTACTCTATTACTATTGCTCTTTTCTGTTTTTACTTTTTACTGCGTGTAGTGAATAAATGTATTTTTCTTTCTTTCCTTTTCTTTCTTCAATAAGTTGCAAAATGTGCCTTACTTACTTGAAGGAGTATTTTGCAACTTATTCAATTTGTTAGTTACGTGGTATTGCATTTTCACCGACGTACGTACCTAATAACTTTTTATGCCTCGTGGGGATCTTAAATAATACAAAGTAATATTGGTTGCGTGCGAATTTAGTATTAACATTTAATTCGATGGTGACGTGTGACATTTTATTGAAGAATATCGAAGCTTTTTTTTAATAAGCTAAATCTAAATGAATAGGAGAAGGTATCCAACTCCTATGAAGTCTCCTTAACAAATAGCGTATTTAAGTACATTTTTATCCATATATCTACGAAGTGCTTTGAAAATAAAGTCTATACTGTCTGAGTTGTACTTTTCTTAGCTATGTTTTGATAAAATACAGTATAGTTACCGATTTCAACGGGTGTCATATGCGGGCTGGGGTGGCGCGGGTGCGCGGCGGCGCCGGTGCGGTAGATGGACGCGTACTGCTGCGCCTGCACCGTTGGCTCGTGGTTGTTCTCGTCCTTGAACCCTGAAACAGTCAGCGTTGTGTTTTAAACAAACAGGGAAAACGAAACAAGTTTTAAATATTGAAAAAGTATTTAATCCTTGAACCTACCTCGTAAAACGTCACTAAGATCCAACAGGCCCGACCTCGCCCCTCCCCTAGCCATTATGTCGTCATTTTGCGGCGTGTCCGGCCTTTGAGGCGTGTCTCCGCCGCTGAAGTCGACGTCCACACTGGCCGCGGCGCTGGCCAAAGCTCCGGGTATGTTCTTGATGTTAGCCGGAGTTTTAGTGTCGCCTTTTCCTGGTAGAGCGACGCGACGAAGTGGTCCGGAGCGACATTGTTCTGGCGTTAAAAGGGTCACGCGAAGAAGCTCACCGCTACCTGTAAGCCGAACATATAAAGTTCATAAAAAGTCAAGGTACTAAGAGCTTTACAGTAATTAGTAATTTTTAGATATTTATTAAGACTCTAATTTGACACCTTTTTAACAAGTTATTTAAGTCAGTTGCTTGGTCTTTACCTTCTCCCACAGCTATGACTCGGGGATGTTTTGAAGCGAGCATCGGCGCAAACGCGACTACTTCAGGGTCGAGACTTTCGACGAGGAGGAAGTAGTCTGAAACAGCCACGTCGCGAAGAGCCGTACGAGTGTCGTCTGCAAACTCTATATCTATGTCCAGCAGACCTTCCTAGTAATAGTATAAATATCGTTAATATTTTGCACATCTTCACTATGGAAAAAAAAATACTAGTAAAGCTCTCGGGCTAACCTGATATTGTGCGGTTAGTCGCCTAGTAACGGTGGTTTCAGATACATATCCATTTTCAATTGCTGGATCAGGCGAGATGTTCAGCTGAAGCCCTGAGATGACTCGCACTAGCAGCCTGGAGATCGTGACTTTGTCGTTTACTACTCTTACTTCGCGTAGACCGATCACGCGACCTATACAAAAAAAACGTTTAGAGGTTTTAAAAAACCCTACACTTGTGAATATTAAACACATTTTGGGTAGGTAAGTATTCATTCAATTTACATGATTATTACCTGTGATCGGTGACAGCACTTGCACTTCTGTCAACCCAGTGCTTCTTCCTTGTAATACGCGTCCTCTTAATGAAGCGATTCGTGGGTCTGACACCCGCATCAAAGACTGAACCAACTCAGTCACTTTAAGCCGAGTACGGCGCGACACGAAGTATGACACGCGGCCGGAGTCGTGGTCTTTGGCGAGAAAACGGGCGAAAACCTTTGAAAGCAAATTATAATGATTTAGTGTTTCATTCTTTTTGGTTAGTTCATTTCATATTTTTTACCATGAAGGTCTTACTTCGATATTTGTCTGTTGGTATCGCAATCGGCAAGTGCGCTGATCGGATAAGGAATTAGTGCCGTCAGGTCGAGAGCCGCCCCATCCGCGCGCTGACAGGGATCTTTTCAATCTATCTTTCGAGCTGGGATCCTCCGATACTTTCCAACCTAAACAAGAATAATAATCATAAGATTTCACATTTTTATTCATTGATCATATTAAGCATAGACATACAATATCAAATGATTTTACCTTTAACCTGTGACAGTCGCCTGTTGTCCACCTCGACCTCCAGCGGGTACTCTGGCATCCAAACCGTAAACCGAGCCAAGCCCGTATACGTTCCATACTTAACAATAACAGAAGCATTCGAAGACCCTCTTATCTCTGAACCATCGACATACACCGAGCTGCACGACGACGATACCTGTTGACATAAAAAATAAGTAAAGTACCAAAATAGCATAGGCAAAATTTCAGAGTTGAACCCAAAAAGTTTTAATCCCGGGCAGTATTAACTCGAGATGGTAAATACATAGCTGTGTTTCAGAAGCAGTGTTTTTAATTGACTATTATCTAAGATATATTCATTAAACGGCGAAAGAACTTTCCTGTAATTTGTTAGTTTGTTACTTGTGTCTAGTCTCATATTAAGTTTAATACTGTGAAAATAATATGTTTAAACGTTATGAAGCTTTGTCATTCACAGCAACGATGAACAAGTTTCATTAGGACAACATTGTAATTTATGAGTGTGGTGCGCTGGCAATTCATTAAGCTGGACATGCATGATATGATCTTTATTGTCGCCCTGATAGCATTGACTTTGTAAGAACCGTATCCTTGTTAATATAAAGAGCGGAAATTGCGCTGACTACAAAGAACTTAGCAACATGCATTCTATATCAAGGATCACGCATTTATGTCGCGATGCAAATGCCTTAACATTAGCGGGTTAATGCCATGCCATGCATTACGTTTAAGAGGTAGTGAGCTCACCTTTAGTACGCTCTCGTCCTCAGAATGGCAAGAGCTCTGCAGCGTGACGTCAGCGACCTGCCCCGCCTGCGACACGATGAGCACCTTCATAGCTTGAGACACTTGCCGTCCGGTCAGCACAGCCGTGTTCAACACCTCCCAGTTCTAAAATATATAAATAAAATGCTAGTGTAGGTACTCCAACTAGTTCGGTGACTTTTTTATAAAACCCACGTCCTGTGTCTTGTCTTTATCCAATTATGTTAAACCAGTCTTAGAGTAGACAACGTGAGAAAATAACGCCAGATAGAGAAAACACATAATTACAAGGCAGTACTCTATGTTAAAACAGGAAGGCGACAATTGTTAAATAGCTCGCAAAGAATGCTTGTACATTCTGCTACATTGTTTCTAAAACATTCTGAACTCTACCTAGTTCAGATTTTATAGAAATAATGTATATAACCATGCAACTGAACATTATTATTATGTGCGTATAAATAACACCATACTCGTAGTCTGAAGATTTCCACGCAGTCGAAACTGAGCCAGAACTAATCAGAACATGCAGTGGGGTGAAGTCTTTGTGATTTCATTTGGTGGCCGGGCGCCGGGGTTCAATAGGAGCCCGGGATGAATAGTCCTTTCAGCGCACGGTCTTACCTCTACTAAGTCTCCGCGTGTTAATTAAATTTAGGCAACTCAGACAACTATTCCGTACTTCTATACGAGAACATGTCTACTTGTTGCTCGGGGCCCACCATCAATCAATTATAATCACAATACAACCAGGTATTTACTGTTGCGCGGTAGATAACGGTTTCTCCTCAAACAATACTAACTAGTTCATTCAACACAGCGGAGTAATTGCATTACACGCAACAACAGAATAGCAGTGTGCAGTAATCATTCATGTGTTCAATTAGTTCAAACAGGTCGAACGTCGGGCAGATGACGGTTCATCCTTCAGTGGGCAGATACCGGGAGCCGCGGCCTCGAGCGGGCCGGGACCCGGGCCCGAGCCCGGGGGCTGGGTTAATGGGCTTCGCGCTAATATGAGATAAAGTAATTGCTTAATAAATATCATTCTCTAACTTCATTACGTCGGCGGCGACGGGCCCGCACACTAAGCCGTATGTAAATTAAGTTACAACAAACACTTGTTTATGCAGCAATGATACCCAGATAGTGATCTGGTATAATGGGGATATTCGTAATCGGTATGGTGTGTAAACATGGTATTTTGAGTTCCGTACCACTAAGAAATCAAAATGCCGCTTCTAAGTTTCTCACGTGTCTGCCCATTCTACGATCTCATAGACATTTACAGGACATACAAATGATGTTTTTGCCCACATACTCGTATTTTATTAGTACCTATACGCATTGCAGTATTTTAATTTGTTTTTAATATAAGGGAAAAACTATGAAAAAAAAATACAAATGCGTTTTGTGCAAAATGTGGTTACAGAATTATCAACAAGTTTAGAGTTGTTGGTATTCTGTAGCTCTGCCTACCCCCCACTCTGGGAATGAAGGCGTGACGTTATATGTATGTATATAAAGGGACAATGTAGCAAAGGTTTTTATTACGTGAATAAAAGGAAGGCAAATCGTAGGCTTAAAATACAAGCAAGTCAGTCCTGGTAATTAGATTAAGTTACTGAGGTTCCCAAGAGCCGTACTTATTGATTTGAAATTTGACCCCGTCTGCCCTAAAATAATAGTTGATCCTCCTAACCCGACCCTAGCAAACTGCTAATGAAGTCCATGTTCGTTTTACCGTCCACGTCCACGTCCACGGTCGTTTTTGTTACGTGTTTACGTAATGATAACGTTACGAGATATCTTATGATGATATTATGGATGATTTGGCATGTTATTTATTTATTTATATTGTATTTATTTGTTCTGAGAACAGATAAAATGTACAGTCGAAGTCATAAATATGTTTATGACGTCGACTGTTCCTGTACAGGATGATCAATCCAAATAGTTTAGTATGGGGACTTAAAACACTATAAGATTCATCACAATTTTAGAAAAAATAAAAACAGTATTTAAAGATTTAAAAAGACATAGTTAACAACGCTGGATTCGACTCCCGGTTGCTGAATATAAGGTATGTTCTTTTGTTTAATATTTTATTGCAGTTTTGTTTTCTTTTCAAATTTTGGGGCTTGGCCCTATACTTCGTTCGGATAGGTATTTAAAAAAATGTAAACAAACCAAACCACGTGGTCTGCTCATCAACCAATCCAAGCTGTTTGGTCAAGCATTGACGTATCAGTGTTCTGCTCCTATTGGCTGTCAAACTGTCATCTGTCAATGTCACGTGGTTTTTTTTGTTTACAATTTTTAAATACCTATCCGAACGAAGTATAACTTTTATAGTTTCGGAATCACTCTTTGCCCATTTGAATTGCTTACTATGGATATTAACATAAAGTTACCCAATAAAAAGCTTATGAGAAGAGAAAAAAAAAACATTTGTGTCGTTTTTACGTTTAGTTTAATTTCTTAATACATATTCAAAATTATTATTATTCTAATAAGTACAGGCTATGCGATAACCCACTGCTGGGTTTGCCTAACAACCTCCCCTTATGGATAATGCTCCAGTGATGCACTTTTAGGGTTCCTTTTTTCCTTTTGAGGTATAGGATCACTTTGTTGTCCGTCCGTCCGTCTGTCTGTTACGACCTTTTATCTCGGGAAGACGTGAAGGTATCGAGATGAAATTAAAACCAATCAGGTCTACAGTCTCTTGAAGCTGGAAAAAAAATCTAACTCCTAAGTTAACTTAAAAAGATACCTACATAAAAAACTCATTTTTCGACACTCTCACGGCAATCTAAACTTTTAGGGTACTTCTCATAGACCTAGAATCCTGAAATTTGGCAAGAAGGAAGGTCTTGCAACACAAGTAAAGGAAAAAAACCGAAAATTGTTATTCGTTGCTCAATCACCAAAAAAATATTTTTTCCCATTACTCACATATTTGCAGATGGTAAACTAATCGCAACATAATTATGTCGATGCATACGAGACTACAGTTTTTCAAAGGTAAAGTCACATTTGTCCCTCAAAACAATTTTATATTCTTATAAGTTTGCATGAAACCCTCGGTGGGCGAGTCCGACTCGCACTTTTATTAATCGGCTTTTTTTAAATGAAAATTTGTCAATACCGAATATTTTATAATGGTGGTAATGCCGAATAATTTCAATATAATCTAATTGCTAATAGCTTATCAATATCGGAAGCTTAAATTTATGGGATTGTTCATAGATGGAGCACTGTCCGTAATAGGATCTTTTACCGTTAGTTGTTTCATTAATTTTGGGCTTTGTATCGGGGGAAAAGTAGAAAAGCAGGAAGCCGTAAAATAAACCTCAATCATACACATCGATAGATACGCAGGTGCGATAACGTCGAGACTTATCCAAAATTCATTGGCATTAGTCGAGTACTGCGGCGTGTGCGCGGGGCGGCGTTCTTTCTCGAACTCCATTACCGCGCGATAAAGCTCCCATTACACCACTTCATTCATACTAAGTGCGCGCCATTAAATGTTAATCTCTAGGATTTGTTACAACACAGTACTCCCGAGATTATTCCCAAGAAATTCTATGATAGCAGTCGAATAATACTGCTAAAGATACGAAACCCAAAGGGCTTTCTACTTCGGTATAATATTTTTTCGCGGCCAATTTCGCAGATAATAGCGACCCGGCGCCGTTCGCAAGGACTCGGTAAAGGCCCATGAAACCCGATAAAGATGTCGTTATTGCAATAAAAGGAGCTCCCTTAGTATCATTAATTACTAAGAAAATACGTTGCGGCCAATTTATGAACGTAGTGGACGTCACAATAAATTGCTAATTTAGGATGCTTGACGGTCTGGCTGCGCGATCTACCTAGTTGTTATAGCTATCATTAGCGTTACTAAATTGTTAGCGAAGAAGTCAGCTTAATTACGACCTACTTTTTCCCTTTGACTTAAATGTACGCGATCTAATTTAACTTAAAGCACATTACGGAATCAAATAGTGAGTGCTTAGTTATCACAAAATATTGTTGTATAAATCAGGTGCATCCCAATCCCAATTACGAACTTCTTCAATTCCTTGAACATAGACTTGGATACTAATATTACAGACTTTGCATTACCTTAGAAATTGGCAGCACGGCTTGAATGTCATCCTTCTCGATGTCGAGCCTGGTGATGACGCGGTGCTCGTGGGGCGGGTCCTCGCTGGGCGCTGCGGGCGCGGGCGCCGCGGATAGCCTGGCCGACCAGTTGAGCCGGGCCGTGCCGCGGCCTGACTCGCCCTCTGCGCCCTCCACGTCGCCCTCGCCCTCGGCTCCCACTTCCACCAGCCACGTCAGCACCTCCTCCCAACCCGGCCCGGCGGGGCCGCTCAAATCTTCTTGGTTCCTGTTTAAATTTATTATTATTGACATTGCCTTTGTATACATGGGTAGCTACGAGTTCGGTATACACATATACTCGTACATTTAAGTTCTTGTTGGTTACTTTAGAACTCTCCGAGCTCAACTTGTCCTGGAGAGCGAGTCGTAAAACTCGTGAAAACTTTCATGTACGTTATGTTCTAGTTGCACGGGCTTTCTAGCGAAACTCGGCGAGATTACATGCAATAATAAGTTGAAAAGTCGTGACGTCGAGTTTCATTAAGCGGCACAAGGCGCCAACCGCCCGCCCGATTTATAGCTTCGCCGATGCAACCTTACATACCTAGTCGTGAGCGAAATTGTGAACAAATCCTGCCGGAGAAATGGGAACGCGGCTTTATTTTATTGCCGAATACCTACTGTACAAGGAACAAATGTTAACATTTTGCACGAAACTCGTTAAACGAATGCAAGTTGTAAATTAGGAGGGTCGCAAATGTCGCAAACCATTTACATTAAGGTGTCTTGTGATAAATTTTAATCATTAAAGATTTTTATATAGATAACTTGATTGAGGGAAAATCTACAAGCGTAATAAATTAAAGTAAGACACAAAATTGGTACATCATAGGGGCGTAAAAGCCTAAATAGACCGCAGTTTTTCATAAATCTCTTTAAACGAAATTAAACACATAAACTGTCCGTGCGCAGAGAGTATTCCTGGTGTCGTCTACAATTTTGTCACAGCAGTTGACCTATTTACTTATAATAGGATCGTGAAAAGCTCGCAAGCGGGGGTTGAGAAAATAGAAATGGAATTGGATCCTTTAAATCCGACCTGCAGTAGCCCAGCGGCCGCGGCCCGGCGCACCGGTGGTGCTGTGCACTGGATCGAGATTGCAATCGCATTGTTATCGCGACTCCACCGTTCATGAGAATTTTTGTTCTACTTTTGTAATGTTATCAGTACCTGCCTGCTGAGGAAATCCATGTTTTGATTTAGTTTGTCATAGATTTTTGTTCCTGCAGGTTTTAATTAATCGTTGTGTTATTCAAGCAATTAGTACTTTATGTATAACATATCTCTATGTATAAAAATGAATTCCTATTTGTATTGGTCACACGCGTGAACGGCTGAACCGATTTCGCTACTTATTTTTTTGTTGAGTTTGTTATTGTCAGGAGAAGGTTAATAAAAGAAAAAAACGAAGGGTGTTGCGCGGTGTTTTTGGAGTATTTTGTTTTTTATTAATTATATTAATACCAATTTAAAATTCCATATTCATAGTTAAGACAGGACAACGTCTTTCGGGTCAGCAAGTACAATAATGTGTTATGAATTATGATAACTAACAGTACATCGACGACATTATCCAAACAGCAGTGGGGTTTATTAAGCTTGCTTTTTTTTAGACTGATGGTTATGTTATTTCGCTACTTTGTTACTGGTTTAAATAAATGCGCTACCAAAAATTACAAACAACGGTGTACGTAAAGCTCTTTTTTACCAAAAAGGGTTCGACAAAATAAGCTGAGATGGCGCCCAACCTACGCTAAGTGTTTTCCCCTTTAATGGCCATTTACAAAGTCAGATTTATTGTCAACTTTTCTAGACTGCTTTTTACAGCTTTTATCGGCTTTCTTGAACTCCACGTTGCATTAACAATGGAGTTTAATGTTGAGAGAGTTTTCCACATCTTAACACCTTAAAATAATTATGTAGGTTTCTATCGCCTGAAGGATGCATGTGAGCAATAAATATGATATTTTGTATACTAATAATGTGAAGGTGTACTTGTTTGTAGTCAATCGGAGGGGTTGAGTCAAGTCGTGGTTGGGACAACCGAACGTCGAACAAACCAAGGTCGAGCATGATTAGCCACCTAATCCTAACGCGGATACAGGCCAAGTCAAGCTTGTCAGGGAAGTGCACGGTCCAACGAGCGTGTAAGCGAATAACATAACAGAGGCCGTATTATAAGATATCAAATCCTAAAGGGACAGAGGTCACCGTCACGTCACCTCACCGTCACCTTAACTTACTGACACTCATCTTTCGTTTCATTGAGACTTTGCATCAGATAAGATAAAGTTCAATCTCTGGTCAGTCTAATAATTAGGATATCAAATTGACTCTTCTAGTTCCTGCCCTTTACTGACTGGAATTTGGCAGGTTTTAATAGTTTATAACAGGTTTACTTACGTTTGGCCGTTGTCGTCGTTGAGCGGCAGCTCGAGGCGCGTGGCGGTGACCGTCGCGGCGCGCGGCTTCAGCTCCGCCGTCACCGCCCAGCGCGAGTTCGCTGCAGTCACGCTGATCAATCGCAGCCCAGACTTCACCTTCATTCTGCCATCAAATTATCAGTTAATTATAGGTTTAACTTGAGGGGCTCGGTTTGGAGATTGGGTGTGGTGCTAACGCCAACACAACAATGATTTACAAATAAAAGCACCTCATGGTGCTCGTGTATATTAAACGTCAGATACGTACAACAATCATCTACATAATCTCTTCACGCAGGGCTTATGGAGTTTAGTTGTAACTACGATACCTTTTCGATGTAAACCTGCGATTACACAGGTCGGGTGAGCATTTTGAAATGGAGATAGAGGTTACTTTTGGATGACTGTACTTAGTATTTTTCTTTTAAACATTATTCGTCAATCGTTTAGTATATTTCAGTAGACCTCAGTGAATAAAGGTGTAAAAGCAAAGCGCGTGCCGAAATATAATGGATTCATACAAAACAATTATAAATTCAGGTTGATAGGTATTATCAGGTTGGTATTGCGCATAGAAATAAGTATCAATCATGCATAAGTTAGGCACTTAGAGCCCATTGCACGAACGTTCGACGTAGATAGTCGACACTTTCAATGGTATTACGCAACGGAGTAGGGAAAGATACGAGATCATTCAACAAGACCCTTCGGCCTTCGAAGCTATTCAATATTAATCGTCCTTTCAATGCCGGGGAATATTTGTAGTATCGCATAATCACCTAAACCGGACCGACGACTCACTGGACGACAGGTTTGTCAGGATCGCATTGTATGATGAGAGTTCTGCGTCAATCGCAGATAATAGAAACAGCCTTAAATCCAAATTAATCCGATTATAGATCGATCATGATATTATCTAAAACTCGTTTAGGTAAATTATAATACACTACTTACTCGTAATAGCGTTATTCAATAGTGGTATAAATTTGATACCTAGGCAGCCTAAGCCAAGAGAGGTATAAATTTCCATCTGGGTGGAAAGCCTTAACTCCTGGGTTCGTGTCGCTCGTAATTCAAACTTGGCGGAGCTGCACCAGGTGGCGCAAAGGGGGACGCAGTACTAACTTTATATTATTATAGAGATTTCTTTATAATTTTAGTCATAGAAGCAAATAGGGAACTTATATGACATTTATACAAAGTATGAGCCCAATTCCGATCTCGTAATTACAAAGAAACAACGAACGCGGAAATTCAGCCAGTTCAACGGTAGGCTAGGACCTAAACAACAGTTAGAATGTATAATCTTCTCTCTATTGCAGCTCAACAAGGGCTATAAATTTATAACAGTACCCGCCTAATTCTGTAAAAGAATTTAAATAGATTTTCCCCATTTGCACGAACGTTTTATACGGGTAGGGAACGTGGAGCGTATCCTAAGGATTTTGATACCCCGTCCACGACGGTTTTGTAATATTATCTTTAAAGTTTTGTATCTATTTTGTGATTGTGTATTTGTCTGGATCAATAATAACTTAATAAACTAGTAACGTTTCGTGCGGATTGTTTTATTGTTTTTGTCATTCGTATCTTATCCTGTACAAAATAGTATTGTCGAGGATTAAGTTTCAAGTAAATTACATCTGATATAAAACTGTTAATCGAACGATGATTATACCGATTGTGTTTCACCTTTAAAAGGTCTACTCTACTCTTTAGTTAAGGTTTTTATGTATGTATGTATGTAAACTCTGTACTTATTGCAAAAAAAAAAACAATAAATTTCGTACATAAACTTAAGATTAACATGAGGTTTATTATGACTAAGTATAGAGAAATAAAGGTTCTATTAATGCCTAAATAATATAAGTAATACCTATGTATGGATGTATGTGTAGATGGATGAGTAACAGCGACTTAGATTACGCACAAAGGATTTAGTTTGTACGGCTTCTGCTGTATGGCTCAGCGACAATCAAGTCGACCGCCTGAAAACCTAAGCAGAAATACGTGTATACAGCCACACGTGAGCGTTTACTATATGGTGGAGTATAACAAAGGATAATAAAGTAAAAACTTTGCCGTGTATGAGGTTGTGCATCATTTTGCGCCAACTAAGATTCTTCGAATAGCTTACTGCTGCAGTACTAAATAACGGTTAGCGCGAGTGCGGGAGTTAGCTCGCCCGCAGTGGTTTCATACCGCCGCGTCGGTTGATTTAATATGAACACTTTATATGTTAAACAAATTGTTAAGTGACGTTACGGAATAATGTGATAACTACGTAATTTAATTAAGCTTTTAAAAAGTAAACCTTTTTTGTCAAATTTACCTAAGACGATGACCTAAGATGTGATGGGGTGTGTGGAGAGCGATATGAAAAACAAAAGGAGCGAATATAGGTACTGAGATGATGGCTAATAGAGATGTTTGGAAGAAATCTACTAAATAAATAAAAAAAACCCTATAAAATAGCGACTCCTTCAATCAGAGCTAATATCATTTAAACGGTCAAACCACGAACTAAAAACCATCCCGATTAATCTATCTATATTAAAAAACCGCGTCCAAATCGATGTATACGTTTGAAAGCTACGATGCCAGAGACAGACACCAGAAACACACTAAACTTACACTATATTTCTTGGGAATTAAAAAGACGTGCTGCGCCAACCCCAAATGATTAAGATAAGATACATTGCTCTTATCATGATGATGAAAATTACTTTCGCCTAGATATTTAAAAAGGATCAGTTTGGTAATGTAAGTTGAAGCCGGTCAGGAAGACTTACGCGCTTAGCTTAAGCTTCATCAACTCTAACATATAGCGATATATTTTGTTAGGTACGTATAGTACTCGTAACTAGAATGGGTTTTTAATAATGAAACCAAAACTCTTGGCTTTCTAGGCGCAAACAAATAATTTTATAGTTGAGTCCACTTGATGCGGTGAACATAGGAAACTTTTAATGGCCGCGGTCGGCTGAGTCCAGTGCTTTGGGGCACGCCGCGGCCCGCAACACATAAATTGATCATCCTTGCTCGTTTTCTAACACAAAGGAGCTCATTTACTTAGTGAGAATTATATTTACACGACATAATTTGAAGGCTGAAGCAAGTATACTAGTTTTGTAGAACTCTAACAATAAACATACATACATATAGTTATACCAATAACATGAGAACAACAAACAACCTCCTACTTGAAACGTTATCGTGCAGTTAGACACTCAATAAACCTAGTTGGGCGGGACCGTGAACACAAGTTAAACGAAGTTTGACTGACATAATTGAGAGACAAGCTATCCGGTCGTCGTTAACGTGAAGTGGCTTTTGCAGTGACAGCATTTCGGCCGAGCACGCGCGCTGTCAGGCGCAGACTCGCAGCTTCTTGGGTGGCAGCACATCACTCTGATATTGCTTATTCCACCCATTTGAACAACGCGGCAACGGTACGTCATTGTTTATTAAAACCACGACACAGCTGGATATAGTAATGAAGTTACGGCTGTACTATACCTTATAACAACGTGTCCAGTCGAATGTGAAGCGTCACGACGAACAACAAATGGCAAATGTAATCGAGAGTGAGGATAGAGGGGAGCTCTTGGTAGCAGTAAGGCCGATGAACCGGCTCTCGCTTCTCTGTACCCGGCCCTCGCGCCCGCCAGCGTCACGACTCCCAGCGGCCACGCCGGCTGCACGGACACGCGGCCGCAGGCTCCCTCCCCAGACTCGCTGGTGCTAGCCTCCGCAGCGCTGTATGCTAAGCGCACTGTTCGGGGTGGTCTCTTTCCTTTTCCATCCGCCGGCCACCAAGACGCCGGTATCGTCAGTTCAGCTAAGCACGCGCCCTCTTCTCCTTCGGGCCCACAGGTTGCGGTCAGCGACTTGGTGCCTAAACTCGCATGTAGTGTAATGCAAACTCTTCGCGGTCGGGTGGCGGCTCTTCGCGCGCCTCCTTCGCCGCCGGTGTGAAATAGAACTCGTAGCACGGGAGCATCGCGTGGAAGCTCTCGGAATACTAGGTGAGCTGACACATCAAGTCTGTGTGCCGTCGCTTCTTGGAGTTCAACCAATGTTGCGTTTCTCCTCGGTGGCTCTAACGGATCAGGTACCGTGTAGCGCGCGGGCACTGTTTGTTTGGTGGAGAAGGGTCCGTAAGTGGCGCGGACGGAGGCTGGCGCGGACCCCTGCAGCACGGTGAACCGGTCCAGGGATAGCAACGCGCCCGGCAGCGCTGTGCCCATGGGCTCGGGGGGCGGGCCGGCGCCGCTCCATCTCGCCGTGTGCTTTAGGAAAAATCCACTATCCTTGTTCTCAAAGTGGACTTCCACACCAAGCACAGCACCTGAAACAATAACAGTTAATCAGACATTGTATCAGTTCAATGATTTTGTCCTTTAGGAAAAACCTTGCTCAACAATACATTTTGACTAATCAAATTAGGCACCTGGTTTTTATCTTGTAAGACTGCGAGAAGAAAGGGCTCTTTAAATATTTCATTTTGGTGGTGGAGGCGAAATAAAAGCGCGTCAAAGCGTAACGCGCTGGCAGACTTCCAGCTGCATTCGTGTCCGCAGTGAGATGTCAGTTCTTTCTTACTTTGTTTACAAACATTCCGATATTTATAACTGAAGGGTTTTATTTTTGTCTTTACGAGGTTTGCTCCTTGAGAATAGTATTTTTATGTTTTCTCAAATAAGTTTGTAATAAACAGATTGTTTATCATAATCATTAATTACTAAATACTTTTATTCCCAAGAGCCTTTGTTTCAACTGCTGATAGGATGAAGGTGTCTACGCATGGGACACGTGGCTAAAGACATAATGCGGATTATATAAAAAAATTCGCAATTTTTAAAGATACGCATGAAATATGAGTAAGTATATAAGGTAAGAGGAGTCGTGAGGTGCGCTCGTTGCGTGTGACGGATGGGCCGCGGCGGCGTCGGGCACGACCTCGTTCGGGGAGGCGGGATTTGTGTCACGTTTGTACTAAACGTAACATTATAAAGAAATGGAAAATATTTATGGTTTTCAAGGAATTCTTACATAAAATCTATCTATGCTTCGTTCACATAAATACGTAATTAGGTTAAACTACATTTTTCTACTGAATGGTCATACCAAAACCATTACGAGGAATTTTTTCTCACTCAAGGTCAATTGACGGATTAATTAATTGTTTTTTTTTTTTATTGAATAGCATTTATTTATGTGTTATTAGTGTGATTTTTAGGGTTGTGGAACCGAAAGACAGCAAATAAAAACAAGTCACTGCCACAGAACTGTATCGATATATAATAGTTCTGTGGTCACTGCAGTGCAAAATAAAAGAAATTAGTTTCTAAAACGGCCTAACATTAAATATTTTTCAATAAAAATTAGTACTTTTTAGGGAACGGTAGTCAAATTAGAAACCCTTATAACTAAAACTACAAATACTAAAAATCAGAAAAAAACTTAAATGAAAGCGCATATAACGAATTTAAAAGGAAAGCTATCACGACTAGTAGGCATCATTGGTTCTTGAGATACAGGCGATTAAAGTGTTTATACCTACTAAAAATCATCTAAGACGGCACCAAATGACTTTAAATAGAAAATTAGTTATTACTTGTTGATTTTTATGTTTATAGTACTTAACGGCTTCGCTACCCTACACTGAGCAATGGTCCGACATGCTCTTGCCCGGTTTTTTAGGTTTATTGATCCCTAATTCAAGCGAAACAACGAAACATATATGTCGGTCGCATATCTCTTCTCCAAACAAGTCCCATGGTAAAGTAGATAGATATGCAATGGAATCAATTTGTTTCTTCGCAGTTTATGGCGAAGTAGGCACCCTCAACCCCAAATGTTGTTACATGACACGAAGTTCTAAAGTACCTTTTCGGTTAAGACATACCTACAGGCGAATTTTATTACAGGAGGTAAGAAATAAAACGAAGCTTAGCAATTTTAGGATAGATGCTCACTGAACATATTTTCAACGTAAAAGCATATCTTTTGAAAACGGGTAACGTAAACTTCACATTTTCGTTGTAAGTATAGCATAATTGTTCAAGATCGTGCTGTATCTCAGAGCTAAACTCTCTTTTTGTTGAAAATACATGTGCTGCAATGAAATCAGCATTATACGTTTCCACTGTTATAGCAGCTATTATAAAAGCGTGTTAGCTTTCTTATTTGCAAGGAAGCGATACTGTTCCGCCGCCGCAAACAGCCCGCAGCCTTCACCTGGGGGGCCTCGGGGATAATAAAAAGCTTCAGCACGTGACGTTGAAACAAAGAAAAATTCACAGCCACCCGGCGAGTTACGTCTGGCTGTTTGCAAAGACACAACATGTCAATACGCGGCGAATGAAAATGCTTTTTCATTCCGTTGTGGTAACGTGAACATGCAGAAACATGTACGAGTGAGTAGCAAACACATTCATCGTTTTACTTGACTGAGGAAACGTGTATACAGCTCTGTTTACTCAGTGTCTTTGCTATACAATTTGCTCCTGGGATAAATAAAATTAAGGATTGTTTTTTCTTAATCAGAACGTGTTTCTCTGATATCTTTGTCTTTATATACATCTTATCTTAATTGATTAGCATAAACTTTACTGATTTTCATTTTTTATAGAAACCAATGGAAATGTTGGTACTCTTTTACATAGATAATTTATATAACAATCTCCTAGGTAGGGACTGCGTAACCGGAAAATAAACGTAGCGTTTTAAAACGGTATGAGGTCATACCTTTCGTTTCGGTTAGGTATCGTTAGCGCAAAGAAATTTTTCGGTATCGGAATATAACGGCACCGTAATTTTTTCCATACCTGAACTGTTTTCATAAAGGAATCGTTTGGGCTTTATGAGGGTGCAAACTTAACATTCCAGTTTTTGATTTAATGTGTCAATTACTTACACAATTACAGTACCTATTGAAAATATTTATTTTCTAGTACCAGTGGAACTGGAAGTAGTTATTATAATAACATTATTAAAATGACAGCCACCCCGGGTTTAAGTTGCTTAGTAATTTAAAAAGGGCTCAAGTCACACAAAACACACTTTTATTTTAAAAATAAATACTGTGGAGTATGAAATTAAAGCCCCTGGCCTATGTCAAAATCTTGACCCGTTGCAGCATGTTAGGCCCATATGAAGGAAGTATATGTCCCAGAATGTAAAAGTTAAGATCGGAATTTCGGTTTTTTATTGGTAGTGTTCCTTTATATTTCATCCAGTATGTATATGATCTATCGTGCTGTTAACGAAACGCTATGTTTTGAATATTAAATTTTTGTCAATTACCTATAGCGTTGCATATTCAGGTGTGCTCATGAATATCAGTATTTCAGAGGTTGGCAAGAGACGTGAGTAGCTGCCCCGACAATGGCCTGACGAATGGACAAATATTTATTTACCCGTTAAAAGCCAACGCAATAACCAGTAAGCTTTATTGTCAAAGTGTAGGTAATAATAACCGAATTCATTTTCAAATTATAATATTTATATCGATATTACTGAGAAATAACTATGTCTCACAATAGTCTTAATAATGACTGTTGCGTTACCGCCGCTATACATATACAGAATTTATATTTCAAATCATCTGTCTCCTTCTTATATTAGTAGAGAAACTGCTGCAGCAAAACGGGATTTAACCCCGCAAGATTAATATTTACCGAGACGTTATATCGCAAAAATTCAAGAAACTGAATATTTTTTATTCATATTAATTAACGCTTGCAAAATGCTTTTAAACGTACCACCTGGGCCCGGGAGGACTTAAGCGATTCTTTCTTCACACCGTTGTTCAATTGATGACGGTCGCCGGTCCTGCTTAAGCATTTGACTAAGATCCTCGACACAAGCGGGCCCACGTCGTGCTTAGACAAGAGCGCCCCAGCGGAATTCAGGGAACTCTCAGTCCTATAGTGTGGATCTATATGGACGGCTTCAGTCCTCCGACCCTCCCGCCCGGCCACCATGGCATGGCGAGCAACGCACGTAGCACCGCCGTGCTTGGCCCGTCCGCCTTCTACGGGTTACAGGTTGCTCCCGCTCCGTAGCCTCCTTCTGCGTCATTGTATTACCGACGTACAGAAGGAGGCCAGGGCGTCCCAGCACCTCGCAAAATTTCCGCCCCACGTTGACATTTTATCGCATTGTTTTTAACTCGGCCGTCATTACTTCATTGCTTCTTAGTTTGGATTATAATGAAACTGAAATAAAAATACGTTAAAGTATCCTACGCTAATAAGCTTACCTTCTCTTTACTTAAACATGCCATAAATACACACACACACACACACACTTGCGCACAGTCTTGGTTAATTTTCGATGCGCAAGTTTTTATAATTACTAGGTATAATGTTGTTATGATTACTTATTAACATTCAATAGAATATTATGCTATTTGAATATGGGAGAGGACACTGATTTCTGTAACACAGGTTTATCCGACCTAGCTCAGGAATCAGGGACTTCAATTCAATTTGTACCTATTTTATGTCAATATTTTTTTTATCTTACCTTATCTTATTACTATTAAAAAAATAAGAGCTATCGTAACGTTGACACTACCGATAACATTTGGTTTCACCCAGTAGAATGCCCTAAGCGCATTTACACGAAAATAGTATTATTTCAATAGTGCCCATGGCCTAAGAGACGCGGGCGGGCGGTTGTTACGAAGTTAATTAAATTTACCGATACAGCACGTGTTTATTTGCGACTATAAAGCGCTTATAAAGCGGATGACGCATTCCGGCTGGGAATAAGGAGAACGCTAGACGGTCTTCGGTCTACCCACTTGCGTAACCGCGGTTATTTCATATTCTCAATATAGCCACGCGCTTGGAAGCTGTTGATTAAGGACTTAAGTAGATAGTCTCACGTCTAACCAAGAAAGGGTTTGGGTTAAATATGATGTTTTATTTGTACAGGGGATTAAATAATTTAATGGCCCCTAAGTAAATCATCGAAAGTCAATTATGGTACTTTTCAGTACGGCGTTTTAAAGCTTATGTAATGTATGCAAATGTACCGTTATTTTCGATGTTTTACGAATGAAATTTACGTTAAAATATAGATATATTATTTTTTGTTTAAGTGGTCGTAAAATATAGCCGAAAATAGCCCGATTGCACAAATAAAAAAAAAACGCCATTTTTGACTTTCGATAATTTACGTAGGGGCCATCGTAATGTTAAATACTATAACTATTTTTTCATTCATATTTATTCCCGTTTAGTATTCAAAGCCGCCTACCAGCTGGCGGGTACAGTCAAGGGCATTAATATCCATACAGCTATCGTGTCAAATAGGGGACGTTTTCAAAAAATTGTACATAGTTAAGGGCTATAATTAAAAAAAAATTTAATATTCTTTTGTGTAACGGGAGTTACCCATATAGTTTGTATGACTAACTTTCGTTACACATTAGGTCGCGATCGTGTTTTTTTTTTTCGTTAAGCCTTTAACTATGTACAATTCTTTTGAAAACGACTTATGTATATATACACGAACCTTATTGTAGTGGCATAAAGGTGTATACATATTGTTGACGTCATGGGAACGTATATATATTTACGCCCTTGACTGTACCTACCCTATCTCAAGGCAATATTACCTTTCTAGTCTACCCCGACACCCACGCCGGAAAAAAACTTAAGGGAACAATTCGAAAAACCGATAGCAATTTGCGAAACTTCTCGGTACAACGGCCTCGAAGATTTTCGCTAAGCCTTAGGCGAATTCGATGCTTTATTAGATTATATTACTTTTCAAATTAAATCTCGCTTGACATTATTAACTCAACAAAAAGTTAAAAGAGCTGAAATTAACATTTAGCGCTATTGAAATTAAAGAGAAACATAAAATCTTTAACAAAACAATAAAGGAGTATAAAACCAAAATAGAACGCCAACCACTTTACGAATTCTTTATTTTATTAACATAAATTACTAATTATTTCGTGTTTGAATTTATGTTACGTTTATCACAACATAATACGTTATGGAATTGAGATTCTGAATTTTTGTACAAACGACGATACTCGTAGACTGGAAGAATTGAGGTAAAAGAAAGCCACATAAAAAGTAATGATCCACCCTCTGCTCGCCGGAGAAGGGTGAATACCGAATAAATTGTTTGCCTCTTTCAATTTTGTACAACGGAGCCACAATATCACAGGCACGGGCACACACTCAGTGAGTAATTCTGTTCTGACTTACTGTGACAGTTTGTTATCCCCGCATTTTGACTGTCTTCATTTTATGTCTCAGAATCGTGAAATTGAGATTTCTACCCGCTTTCAGTAATCTTTCGGATGCTTCAGTGCTTAAATCAGCTATTTTGTATGCTTGATCAGATTCCCAGATATAAGATCTCAGAATTCAGAGAGGTGAACTTCAAACGAAGGCGTGAGATCTAATACAGTACGGCTAAGTCCGCCTCATTACGAGCCATCAATAACCCGACGTTGGCCCGGGAGCTCTGCGACGACAGTTGAGCACGAAGCTTCATGTTTGCGGCTTTTCTTTACGAGCAGATCCTTGTATCGCATTTTACTGCTGAAACGTTATAACGGTCCTTTTTAAAGAATTATTTGAAGGCCTGTTTCGTATAGTAAGTAGTAACATGGTATTTGCAGTTAAAATATACTTTTAAACATCATAACGTTTTAGGTAATAATAAGGTTAGTAGAGTTCCTTTTAACTTTCTCTTGTTTTCGAATACTCTTCTATTTCTTATTTACAAATCTTTCTATTTTCACACTAAAATAAAATTATTTGAGATGAAAATACATTAATTAAATCCTGCCTAAAAGAAATATTTTAAAAGAGTAATGAAATCTTTTGTAAGGGTTCGTACTTAAAAGAAATCACATAAATTACCTAGTGAGTCCAATACGTAGCAGTAAGGCAGTCTTTTATAGAATATACTCGTCATGGACATGGCTATTGTCATTTGAAGATTATTTCACGAACAAAAGAATAGACCTCTGTTGAAAATACGTTGTATTCCAATAACAAAACATTTTAGCAGGCAAATTCGTGGGAGGGTCGGCTCATTAATCAGACAGAATTGCTGACCAAGATCGGCACTTTGCCCTCAAAGTAGATCCCCTGGATCTACTGAAAACTATCTCTATCTTTCCCCGAATCTCTTTGTTCTTTATTTTCTACCTTCATGCTAATTTATTATTCTTAGTAAAGACTTTTGTATTAGGTTCGTACCTACTTACTATATTAACTTAAACATTTTCAAGAAATATTTTTGTGTTATTTATGCTTTCAATATTTCTCCAATTTACCATATAAAAGGATGATATGTTTTGAAATTAAAATGCAATGGGCAATTGGCATTTCTTTTGTTAAGAAATTCATGGAATAATTTTACACTGATGAAACTTGAACAAAAAAGCTGCTTTAGAAAGATCTAGTAATTATCATCCGTAAATATTTTGTTTTCTTTAAGTTTTAATAACAGATTACAGCTCGAGGAGATTTCTAACTCTTTACCAAACTCAACTTTAGTGACAGACAACCGCTACGATCGCTACGTATATCAAACGGACACATTGCAACGCATAAATAATTTAAATTACGAAAATAAGATCAAAGCAATGTTGGCATTTACACTTCAAACGCAAATGTAGGCTATTAATCGACCCACAAAGGGTATATGAGGTTGAGGATGTGTAAACACGTAAGCAAAAACTTTGTGTCACAATAAAATCCTCGGTCTCGAATGATTTGTTTGCAATCACACCAAACACCCACAACAGATTTTACTTTTATCCCAACCCTTAATTTCTCGAGCCCGGTCTCATAATCAGCTACCCTGACTTTTTACTTTATTCAAAACTAACTTTTGCCTCCGACTTCGTTTGTGTAAGACTGGGGTGAATAATAACATATCTTTTGCCCTTCCCGGGTATATAATTTTAATCAAAATCCGTTTTAGACGTCAATGCGTAAGGCTGAGTTACTCTCGCATTTATAATGTATGGATTTGTGGTGTAGATTTTCATTCTTTGAAGGAAATTATGTTCCAACGCTTTTATTCGTCCTAAGTAATTTAAGCCTTAATATATAATGCTGCCCTTTTGTTTTAGCAATATCGCCAGCCTATTGACATTATGGCAATATTATACCGCAACATGCCGGCCAACAGCGCCCCTAACGAGTCGAATATTATGTTCACTCAAAGCTCTCAGATTTTTCCGAGATCCTGCAGTAGATTACCCGAACGTGACCAACAGAACTGACCAATGGTGAAGTTAATATGAGTGAACTGTCGGTCGAAAATCGAAGAGTTCGGCAAGCATTTTTTAAAGTATACGACAAGACAATAAGAGCACTGCAGAAAACCCCAAAACTTGACTGCAATGCTGACATGTTATCGTATTGTTAACGATACAATAGCTGTCTTACATGGCGGCCGAGTTAAACACAATACGATAACATGTTACAAGCAATACCATTTCACCAAGTAGAATAGAGCACCTATTAAGTAATTATATAAGTTTACCAAAAGATTACGTATGAGATTGAAATAACTAATAGATGAAGAAAAAAATGGCGCTCAGAAAACACCTTACCATGATGTAGACGCTGGCTAAAGTAAATAAAAATCACTACTGGTGCGTACTCGGTCGCCCATAGACGCCTACTCCGAAGGTGGTACTTCACTCGAGGGCTCTTTTATGAAAAGCCTCTACGTGCAATACGATGCTTGAGGGTGATTTAAGCTTTCACCTTACCATATTTTCTATGTTGCCTACTCAAATTGTTCATGTTTTTGTAAACTTGCTATTATCTATAGATAGTAGAGATGGTGATGATGTAATTCCACATCTTAAAACAAAAAATTCGTAACGTAGAATTAAAATGTAAAAGTCAGTACTCATTGCAATTTTCTTTGCATTGGAAAAATAAAATGAACGAAAGCAATAGACCTTACACAAAACACGAAACGTGAGATCGGTACAGATCGATCGTTTTCCCAGGGAATTTCATGCCTTATATTGCGCAACAGTGTTAACTAATTGCCGTCTCCCTACTAGACGGATCGCCTTCGCACATTTCTGCTTTATTTGCGGGTCCATTTGTATTTTCGTTTGCGGTGTGAACAGGTGTTTGTATTTTTATCGTAATGATGATAATTAGGACAATACTTGTATTAGAAGGTCCCGCTCATCCCCTATAAAGTTATTTACAATAACAGCCAAAACGAACTGAAATATATATATGTATGTATTATGTGTAGTGTGAAAGTCCAAAAGCGCGCTTAACCCAGGAGAAGAAGATGGGGTAGTTTAACCGCTCACGTCTTTCTCACCTCAAATCGCTTAGGAGGTGGAACGAAATAAACCCGTTGCTACGTGAGTTAAGCTAATGCTAACATTACTACACTTTCTCAATAGAAAACTTTCAAGGTACGTACTCCGTTCAAGTTCAGCACTAGCACCGAACGGTACACGTTTATCGAGTACTTGATGACAAAGATTTCCTATCATCCACCTGTCCCTATTTGGTTATGACAAGCTACATTTTTGTTTGATTAACACGTGAGAATTGTGAAAGTTTATATTTACCATTACCGAAGTAGTTCTACCGGTTATAGTGAACATTATTGCATTTAATGCGTAGTCAAAACTATTTGAATTTGAGATTAACGCTGTGCATCACAAAATTTGATCGCTTTGGCTGGTCAGGTGCAACATTCGTTGCCTCGGTGTTAATTCAAGTTTATCGACGTTGCGTTACAATCTGTGTTGGTTATTTGTTGACAACAGGTTCCTTTCTCGTTTTAAAATTAAAATAACAGTGATCCGAGGAGTGGTTCTTTTAATGGTTCCTAGAGTTAAAGCGCAAAGTAGGCATGTAGCTTAAACAAGCCCTACTGGTTTTCCTTCCAGAGTTAAAAGTGGATCGTTGTCAGACGGTAATTAGTCGGATGTAAGCGGCGCTGCGGCTGCACGCTCCCGCGTTGTCGCGCTGAACAATAACTTGTCGCACCTATCTAAATGCAAATAAAGCCGGAGCACCCCCTGATCTCCGCCAAGTCATCCTTCATTTGTCGGCTTGCGGTATAAGGATTTGCGGCTTACGAGACAGTTACACAATACCACGTTTTAAGGTTTATAGGTTTAGCCGTATATTTTTGCAGCTTGATTGATCCAAAACATTAAAGATATCAGTCCCCCATCTAAAATGGTGTGGATTAAAAGTGGTATGTCTGATTTTAGACGTATAAATTAAATCATTGTTATATTCTTAAATTCACATGCCGTTCATATTCAACAAGATGGTAGGTTCATTCATATTGCACAGCTACGACGCCAAAGTTAGTCCTAGCAATTGCGGGAAACTTCATTAATGTTGGATGTACACAGCCTGCAATGGGTTCAAATGTCAGCGCAGGAATAAGTTATTTCTAGAAGCCAATATTAGATTAACCCGTTTCCAGGAATGTGCTACACGCCTTATTAAGAAACCAAACACAAGAATATACAATACTACGTTTAATATTACGTTGTGGAAAGTGATTATTTTTCCGAAATAACTGCACCCCCTACAAAGCCTAAATGATCTTCAACATTTTTAAAGAGCAAGCCATTTCGAAAGTAATCGATTGGGTCGGTAACGAGTTTCCACATCGTAGAGGGCGGATGAATAAGATTAGGCGAGATAAGGAGCTATTGCGATCGACCACTAGGCCTTTTGTTGGGAGAAAATGTAAATTGCTCGAACACTCGCGGGATGGGGCCGAGCACCATCCCGCATAAATCCTGTTAGTGACAAAGCAATTTAACTTCAGCCAATGCTGACCTGTTACGTGCTTCGAAATTTATCTGTTATCAAGCCATGCGTTGCGGTTGCAAACCGCGCTGGGCGCAAAACTGGGAATTGATGTCGGTGCCTTTACGTTAACCGCAAGCTAAATATTGCAGATGGGATTTACAGTATTGAGGAGTAAAAAGCGGTGTTTACTATCGCATATCAAATAACCGTGTGTATAAAATATACAAATACTATTACTTTCTTCACCGTATCTGACTGCTTTTTATTTATTCCATATCATTTGTAATAAACAATGTGACCTTACACCACGGGTTACGTTTAAATCGATAAAACTGTCCGCAATGACTTTGGTAGGCACATTGTTTAGTAATAGCCAGTATCACGAGTAAACGACCGGTATATTTTTATTAAAGAAAGTGCCTTTTGTGATCATAGCACTGAGTAGTTTCTTTATAGGATTTGTAGATACTTAGTTATGTTCGTGAGAAATGTAAACTCGAGAGAGCAGATGAATTTTTAATAAGTTTATATTAGAATATTACTTGTATAATCGTGACCATTGTAATAAGAAAGGTGGCCCCCCCAACGTGCCGCTGCGGGATGCGTCACAGTGTACTCACGCCTTGCGAGTACAACAAAACAAGTTGCTCGCAGGAGGAATGTGATCGATCATGATTATTTAAAACGGTCCCGTTGTTTCATTGCTTTCAAATCAAATATAACGGCCTAAATATCAGAACCTAGACAAGATCCACTTGGCTTTAGTTACGAAGCATTCGGCGAACGTTGTCGTTATCTACAATGTATTTGGGTTGACGTAAACTGCCGGACAGTCGCGTCGAGTGCTTATGTCAACTCCGTACTTTTTGACAGTTTGCGAATTTCATTCCCATAAGCGTTAAGAACCTTTTTTAGAAGGTACACAGTCATATAGATTTTTCGTTTCTGTACCTATAAGGACCGTATCGTTAATTATGGAAACAAATAAAATGGTGTAATCTGTATTAATACTTTTTATTACAAAAAATAAAACTTAAACTACGCTATTCTTAGATCTTCAAAGTGAACCATAAAAACTACTTTTAGTTATTTATTGATCCCCTTTGCCAGTTTTCTCACTTTGCTTTTGATGCTCTTCATTAGCCCTTGGACATCGACTGTTTTGAAAGTTTTGTGGGTACGGATCCAGTTTTTTTTTAATTGGTCCATGTTATCTGTTGGTTTAGCTTGTTTTCGTAGCTTTTCCTTCATCAGAGCCCAAAATTTCTCGATGGGCCTGATCTCAGGGCAATTCGGGGGATTTAATGATTTCGCGACAAATTCGACATTATTCTCTCGATACCAGTTCAACACATGGCGAGCATAGTGACACGCAGCTAAATCAGGCCAGAATAATGTACGACTCCTGTGCTTTCGAATGAGTGGTAGTACCTGATTTTGAAGGCATTCCTTCTTGTACACATCCGAATTTAAGTTTCCCGTTACGAAAAACGTAGACGTTTTCATGCCGCATTAACAAATAGCTTGCCAAACCATCACTAATTTTCCCAAATTTCTCGCAAAAAATGGATTTGTCGTCTTTAGAGACCTTCGTACCTTTTATTACGGTGTAAAACTGCGGTCCGGGTAGGGTTTTATAGTCAAGTTTGACATAGGTTTCATCGTCCATTATAATACATTGTTCATTTTTAGTTAAAATTTGGTCGTACAATTTCCGAGCCCGAGTTTTGACAGAAGACTCCTGGGTTTTGCTGCGTTTAGGCTGTTTTTGCTTTTTATACCTTACAAGCAAGTTACGTTCCTTGGCACGCTGAACCATTGCAATAGAAGTACGACATTTTTTCGCACAATCCCGAATCGATATCTCTTTTTTTTGAGAAAAATATTCGCATATCTTTTTGTCCAAATTAGGACATGAAGGGCCTCGTTTTCTACCTCAACCAGGTAAATCTTTTAAAGTATTATTCATACTAAACCTTTTTATCTTATTGTAAACAGCTGTCAGGCTAACCCCTTCTTCTGAAGCAATCTTTCTCATAGTTATACCTGATTCTTTACAGTATTTGATCACAATTGAATGTCTTTTTTTCTCTGAGAGACCCTTCATCTTGCAATGTATACGAATTATAAAAAAAAAAATAGTAAGTTTTAACACTTGACTGTATGCTTAACAGATTGACATATGACAGAAAAATTAAAATTTTTTTTTTTTTTTAGAACAATTCAAACTTGTTTCCATAATTAACGATACGGTCCTTACTGTTAAAGTTGTCAAAATCTTTTGATTCGCTTATTTAGAACACGATTTCTAATAAATCTTACCCGTCTAGTTAAGTGTATTCGAATATTATTTATACATCTCCCGGCTAGTTCACTTAAATATTGGCATGGTAGGTATACGAGTATGTTTGTATTAAAGGTTAACCTACATGTCGACGCGCCATGAAAGTACAGAACTAAATGCTGAAACGTTCCCGACGCTTCCCATCAGCGAGATTGATACATTAGTGGCGGACTACAGAGGTCGCAGACAAAAAGCAAGTCGCCGCAGATGCAAGTGATGCATTCCCGGGCTTTACACAGACTCCTGTTTATTTCGAGACGGGGACCGAATGTGCCGCAAAGATAACGTCTCTTCAAAAGATACTTTGTAAAGGTAAGCTTCGTGGATGCGGTTGGTGTTGTAACAGGCACGTTATAAGGATAGAAGCAGAGTCATGCTGAGAGAACATAAATATGTTATGCAAACTTCAATGCGCCTTGAAGTTTGCATAACAAACATACATAATGAACTGATGGTTTTTACTTGATGATTTAAGCGACAAAACAAGCAAGAAACGTATTACATACATACGATCACGCCTTCATTCCCAGGGAGGGGTAGGCAGAGCTACAGAATTACCAGCAACTCTAAAAAGACTTGTTGGTATTTCTGTAACCACATTTTGCACAAACAGGCTAAGATGTTTTCTAGTGTATTAGTGACAGGTTGCAAGCCCATCGCCTAACAGTACTACAAGCCCTTATTCCCTTAGTCGCCTCTTACGACATCCACGGGAAGACATGGAGTGGCACTATTCTAACCCGGAAACCACACGGTAGAACAAGAAACGTATTGTCGGTTAAAAAACAGACACAAAAAATTACCTAATGTCGTAAGCTATCCTTTCAATCGCTTCTTTATCTCATTTTTTTTTTCTTTTTAGATTGTAATTTATCCACTCTACTGCTGAATATTTCAATTTTAATTAAAATCATTATTACGATACACTACACAAACGCGACGTTCTAAATGAACTGTCAAAACGAACATAGTTTTATAATCTCAACAAATGATCTCGAATAGCATTTAGGCAAATTGCTTTCAGAGGTTATACATGCGATAAACTAAGCTAATAGTCTAATACCCATTACAACCCAGACATGCCATAACCATTTAGTAGCTGTCACGTTATTATAATAAGTTCTCGGATATTTTTCTGAAGCTTTTTCATATACTTAATAATATTATTAAAGTACCTGGGCGACCGTATTACTTATAAATCTTATTCACGTAATCAGTAGAGGTATCTAAATTTTAGACATATTTATGAGAAATATATATTGTTTACTCAAACATTCAAAATTTAAAAATATAAACTTGAACATGTAAAAAAAAACAAAAGTTAGTCACCGGGCGGGATTTGAACCCGTAACAATCGTTTCTTGCCGTCCGCGTCTTAACCCGCTGGACCAGACGGACGGTTTAATTAGCCACCATATTCTGCGTGTAAAGAAAAACGAATGAAAACTCGAAAACACGCGTTTTCCCAAACATAAGACTAATCTAGATCGATTGTTTACCCCCAAAAACCCCCATATACCAAATTTCAGCGAAATTGTTAGAGCCGTTTCCGAGATCAGAGATTTTTTTTTTATACATACAAGAATTGCTCGTTTAAAGGTATAAGATAGATACAAGAATTGCTCGTTTAAAGGTATTAGATAGATACAAGAATTGCTCGTTTAAAGGTATTAGATAGATTAAGCTACATAGTTCGACACCACCAAATAGACCTTTATGGCACTCTAACGAATAATCACAGCCTTTAGATACTCCCAGTTTACTGAATACCTACGGGTACGCTTGTCGGAATTCTGCAAATCGATGTGTCCAATCACAGGCTCCGCCCGGAACGCAACTCTTTAAAGATCCCCAGTGCACTTCTCGATCGTTCGAACAGTAATTTAATTAAAGTGAGTGCGCATTAGACATGCCAAAGAAGTAAACGGGATCTTCGCTTTGCCAGTCCCGGCGTCCCTCGGGAATTTGCTTTCATTTCAACGGCAGAAAATTCTAGCTGCTTCCTTTAAGAGTTCTGGAAATAGTACTATCAAAGCAACGGCAGATGTTACTAACGTACTAAAAATTAAACGCGCAACGAGAGTTGAAATTGTCGTGAATTAACCCTTTTGAGGAAAATACTTATAGTTAGCGGCGTACCGGCCTCATTATTACTCGTAAGAATTAATTTCCACGAAGAATAGTTAAAAGAAATACAATATGAACATCACAGCATCGCTTATCAAACAAGGAGAGTAATAAATATGATATTACTATAAATTGCGACGTACGAGTATCTAAACATGTACCTATTCATTCAACCGCGGGAAGTCAGTCCCTAGGCACACATTGTTCATAAGTCCATAGTCACGAATAATATTTGCTTAATTGCTTTATTGTTCCCGAACACATGAGGGTTTGTAATCGATATTTTCGTTAAATTAGATTTGAGAGTGGGTACACAATAGTATTAGTGGTAACTGAGACCAGCTTTTGTAACGGTTTGAAATGAAATTATACGGGACAAGACGAATATATTAGAAGGGTAATCCAATGAAGCATAGATTAAGGAGTAATTTCCAAACAGCCGAGATAGCGATTTGTTGTTCGCGGGAAGGGGAGGTTTCGACTGTTATAATGTATGCAAGGCACTTATTTGACAGTAGGTACCAGTGTAACTGGTTATTAAGCTGGAATAAAAGAATTGAAGTGCCTAGTCATATAGATTGACTGTACATAAAGCATTTGCTCCACATTTTTAATTTGGTTACACCTGATCTTTAGCCATTAGTGGTGCGTAAACACATTAGAGTGATGTTGGTAATTTGGTAGGCCAAAAACATACAGATCGATAGCTTGCGGACTGTAGTTCCTTACCTACGAGTATACCGACACGCCCATCCATATTGCATGTAATTTATGCTGCTTTTTTTACTTCTCAACTTTTTAAAACATAAAAAGATTTAAGATTATAAAGACCAATAGTATGAAAATTATATGCCTATTGTTTTTCTTTATTGTTAAGGAAACATTAAATTTATTTGTGAATTACTTCATTATCTTACTCCACCTTAACCGAAAATAAGGCCGTTATCTGCCTTTCACAGCCTTGTACAATTGGAGTTAATTCGACCTGCAGCAGAGTTGCTGGCAGGAGCTTACGTCTCAATTCAATTATAAACGCCTATTCCAAACATGCTCTACTGCGAGTCATTTTAAATACCTACACGATAATAACCGTTTATTTATTTTCACCTGCAAAAAAACAATCCATACGAACATATATTTTGACAACAGTTAATATGCATCCTAATTAACATAAAAACATGTGTATTGATAATATAATGTGTACTTTTTTTTCATACTCACTAATTCGCCACGCAATGTATCGGTAACGAAGCTAACAACTGACACTAACATTTGATTGCTTGTATTTAAATCGTTTGCCTCTTTGCATTACATTGCTGCTCGAGAAAATATCTGCATTAGAAAAGGTAATTGTTATATTTTTTCGATAAAACCGTTCACAGCATCTAAAGCTATCGTTACTTAAAATGTATGTTCTTATGGATGTCACACACTGTGTGACATCCATAAGAACATAAATTTTACACAATGTTATATTTGAGAGAATTAAGTGAAGAAAGAAAAAGTCAAGAAATCATAGTCACATTAATTTCCTAATAGTTTTCTTGATTGAATATCTAGCATATCTTAAGTCAGATATTGTTCAAAACTATTTGTCATAGTACCTACCCGTAACAAACATATCGTGCGTGCACTTTTTTTAGTCTTACGTCGAGCGCCGACCGAAAAATTATTCAGAAGCACAATGAAGATGATAAAGAAATGAAGTAATCTTTATCTTATACACCTACCATGAATTGAATATCATCTTCCCCTATAAAACTGAATATATAAGGAAATTGCTTGATCGATGTGGGTGGAAGTTCATAAAGCTTCATCGTACCGCCTCCTTTGCTACCCCAGGTGGCTATACTGATCAAATGACCCATATCTCATAAGTGTCTAATGTTGCCAATTTTCACCTGTTGAAATGTATCTCGTAGCTTAATAAAACTGATAGCGTTTTGGATAATTGCCATGGATTTCGCAACGATGAACCAGCGTTTCAGATACAAGTTGCCGCGTTGATGACAGATCAAGGTTCAAATTAGGCCGGTTTGAACTACACCTCATTCTTATATTTATGATTCTTGAAAAGTACTATCAATTATTAAACGTGTGCACGATAGGCCAAGTGATAAGTGAGCGGCACGTGGGTTCGGGAGCGGGCGGCGTGCGAAGTGGGCGCCCGGGGCAGCATTAGCATAACCGGACGTGTCTAGAATAAGATGGAAATGACCCGGGCGGGAAACAGTGCACCGCGACCTGCGACGGCGCCAATATTGCATCGATAGGTGGTGTTATTGTCTTAAGCGGGCACCGTCAGGCGAACGGTAAGAACCAGCCTTGCTTGACCTCTACGCGCACAACGATGAACGTGGGTCTCGTTTTTGTTTTACCACAAACAAGTACATTAGACGAATAATAATAATTATATAAGGGAATAAGGAGTACTATTAGGCGACGGGCTTGCAACCTGTCACTAATACATCTTAGACTGAATGTGCAAAAAGTGGTTACGGAATAATCAAAAAAAAAAAAAACTACTCTGGGATTGAAAGCGTGACGTTATGTATGTAATGTAAACAACCGGCGGTCTTATCGCTACATAGCAATCTCTTACAGACCACCTTAACAATAGAACAGACGTCCAAATAAGATAGGTTAAGGCATTTAAAACACAGTAAGTACAATCCACGAAAGCGGTCCACACGACTTTATTTGACGTTAGATGCGTTATTGCATAGATGCCTGCATACAAATTAGTAGTTGGGAGCGTCATCATGAATTGAAAATACTGTTCGCTGTGCTAATGTCGTAGAGAGCGACATCCCTGCGATTGATTGAGTTTAGTTTATAGGTGATTTCCGTGGCGAGGACCGAATCTGAATAAATTTACCCGTTCACGCACTAGTAACGCACTAGTCGCACAACAATACCTACATAATTTGCTCAGTCAAATCAACACGGTCATTGCGCATCAAGAGAAAAAAGAAGGCACATTAGCACTCAGGCCACCTTATGGTAAGCGAAGTCTGAGACCCATAGACATTTGATTTCTCAAGACTGCAATCCTAAGATCTCGAATGCATTGCCAACCCTGAGGACTAAGATAAAATGCCTCTATGCTAGTAATTTTACCTGTTTTCTCCACACTGTAACACAACAATGCGAACACTGCTGCTTGGCGGTAGGTTAATGGATAAGATGACGGAAGCGACCTGGAAGGATCCTGCACAGGGTACTACCACCACGGAGGTGTACACAGAGTAGGTCCACGAACTCACCTTTGCAGCGTTATATAGTTACATAATAATAGATAGGTACGAGTACCATAACTTGCCATCTCCTTCCTTATTGTGTTACGTAAACGTGTCCAGCCACCCTCGGTGTCTATATTAAAGAAACCAAACATAATTAGTTCGAATGCGCCCAAATCTCTCTCATCTTTAAGCAAATTCCGCATGAATTAACTTTATCAATAAAAATATTTACGGGCCAAACCTAACCTAACAACAAGTATTTTTAACCGACGCAAAAAGGAGGAGGTTCTCAATTCGTCGGGTTTACGTATCTTCCCGATTACTTAAAGACCACTGGACCCACGGGTTTTTTTTTGTTCGTAGTTGGTCCCATTTCCAGCACGTCAAGATCTGATGTCTTGATCTCTCCAAGATCCCATCTTGGAGAAGTTAAAGGACCTCCTCAAATATTATAGGAATAAATAAAAAAAACGTGAACGACGTAACAGTATGATCATGATCACTAAAAGGTATGAAATAAATTAAATGTTTTAAAAAACTAAAATCCGTCATCAAAAAGCAAGAAATAACTTCTTTTAAAATTATAGTTAACTAGTAGGTCACTCCAACTGAAGTCGGCGTCCTACAATATTTTTAACCAAAAGCCGAATTCAGTAGGACTGACCTATTTACCTATCATTTTGACAGAAGTTATTTCTTGCTTTTTGAACATGGTTTTTAGTTTTTTAAATCATTTATTTTTAAAAATCCTAATTTTGACTGACTGTGTTTCACCCCACGAATCCCATGATACATTCGAACAAAAATATTTAGGATACAATAATGAGATCCCCGTGTTGACACGACTGTCGGAGCTATATGTCGACGCCTCTAATAGTTTATAAAACACCTACTTTTAAACAGCACCAAATGCCTTCACACCTTAGTGGCGCCACTGCTAATATGCAGTGCTTAAAGCGTAGAGAGTGCATGCACGAACAACGCCCGGTTCATTCAGCAACTCAGGTTTTTTTTTTTTTTTTTTTATGTTAAGGAGAAGGCACACGAGCACTCAGGCCACCTGATGGTAAGTGGAATCTGAGACCCAAAGACATTTGAATTCTCAAGACTATAATCCTAAGACCTCAAATGCATTGCCAACCCTGAGGACTAAGATGGAACGCCTCTATGCTAGTAATTTCACCGGTTGTCTTATCCCCACACCGGAACACAACAATGCGAACACTGTTGCTTGGCGTTAATCCTATTACGAATGTTTCCAAGTTACAATACAATACAATACAATACAAATACTCTTTATTGAACACCAAAAATAAAAAATAAAAACAGAACATGGAACAGTACATTTAAATCATAGGTATACAACAGGCGGTCTTACCGCTAAATAGCGATCTCTTCCAGACAACCTTGTAAGAGAAATATAACTGAGGACACATATTCATGGCAGGGGGTGTAAACTAATTCGTTTAGAACTCAAACTAAATAACTACACGAAACAATTAAATTATTTCAATTTTGAAATTAGAACTATTTATAAATATACTAAATATAAATACATAAAATAAATAATTGAATAAATACATACTAAATACATATAATTATACATCTATATAATACATACATACATCCTCCAAAAACAGCCAAACAATGACAACAGACGAAGCATGAGATATAACAAAGAAAAAAAGTAAGGGAGATAATAGAAAAACTACGGAAGTGACAGAAAATGATCCTTTAGCTTGCTTTTAAAAATGGCAACAGACTTAGCACGTCGTACCTCCACCGGCAAAGCATTCCATAACCTTATCGCCTTGATGGTAAAAGAATTTGTGTAAAATTTAGAGGAAGAAAAAGGAACTGACAGGAGAAGGTTTTGGGACGCTCTAATAGATTTAAAATAATTGAACCGCTCCTTTAGGTAGCGCGGGGTTGCAGGGTTGAAAAGAATGCTGAAGAGGAGATTTAAAATGTGAAAGTTACGACGAGCACGGATTGTGAGCCACTTGAGCTGATTGCGAAAAACGGAGACGTGGTCATACTTGCGTAACCCAAATATGAACCGTATGCACAAATTCTGAATACGCTCAAGCTTATCTAGTTGCTCCTCAGTGAGATCCAAATAGCACACGTCAGCATAATCTAGAATAGGAAGCAGTAAACTTTGAGCAAGCGCAATTTTCGTGGCAAGAGGCAGAAAGTTCTGAAGCCGTCTGAGAGAACCTACAGCTGCAAACATCTTCCTGCTAGTCTCACTAACTTGAGGTGCCCATGACAAAGTGCGGTCCATGATGACACCCAGATTCTTAACCTGGAGTTACGTTATTTGTTTTTTTATCTGAACTCTATTTCCTAAAGAAAAACTTACTGTACAATCCAAATCCACCTGTTGGTACGTTAGAAACTTTGTGTAGGTGTAGGTTGTTAAACTTATTATCACACTGAGTGAAATCTTTACAATGAATAATTGCTAAGTTAGTCAATGTTCAAATGCGCTTTCATTTGCTGGAAGATTTCATATGTCAATATAAACATAATCTTTACGGCCCCAGTCGTTGAAAGATAAAAATAACAGTTAAATTTGACGTTAGTTGCATCCACCACAATCTTAACTCAACGTAGGTACAGTCGCGTCTAATAATATGGACACAGTTAAACTTTAAAAAATATGTAAACACAACTCTTCTGCGAGGGAATAAGGTTGTATATATATTTCTGAAACCTTGTTAATGTATACATATTTATGATTCTGACTGTACTCCCTATGGGTGACTGCTGACTTTCATGTTGCTTAAAAATACAGCTTGAAATAAAAAAGTAAGCTTGAATCCATGTAGGCGTATATTATCGAACTCCAAAACCCTACCCTTTTTAAATTGCTATCAGAATTTAATTACTGTACAGGCCCTGTCCAAGTTCCGCGAATATTAGGGCTGAATAAGTAAAGTTACCCAGATGCTGAAGACGTGTGCTAATAACGGGAGGCAGACGTATAATTATAATTAATTATCTTTCCCTTGTGCTGGCAGACAAACGAGGCCCGGGGGAGCCATCTGCGCTAAAAACACGGAACTTGAGCCACACGCCCACTAGCACCTCCATCTCGGGCAAATTCCATTAATTATTCGCTTTTGTAGAAAATATGAAAAACATTCTTTAAATCCATGTTTTTCTTCTAAGTACCCTTTTGCTGAAATCGAACCAGTACACAACGTAACATTTTTGTTTACTTTACTTTATGTTATTTCCTATATGTTTTCTTATTTCCTTCTATCAGTTTGTTAACAACCTACATTGAACACTTTGTAAAAGCAACCTTTGAAATGTAATGACAGGAGTGTAATGGAGTGTCGGTAGATCCAGCGCCGATACGCCGCCGGGCGCGCGACAGCCGCTCGCCGCCGACAATGACTTCAGTTTCAGATCGAACTCAATTTCACGCGTGATTTCTACACTTTTATGTCATTTCCACTGTTGTAATCGCCACCGCAACATGCCAAATCCATAGTGAGCTATCATGAATGGAATCTCTATCAGTTTCACATGTAATGTGAGTTTATCTATTTGATTTTGTTTGGTTTCTGAGCACATACCTACATCGTCTTCAAAGGGCCCAGCGGCGCCATAATAGGACAGTGTAAGTTGACAAACAGCGATGTGTAACATCTCGCATCTTACGACGAGGAGTTGACCGACAAGTTGATATATTAGGCGAGCTTGCGAGGGAGAGTGGGTAAACAGACAAATCAGCTCCGCCCTTTTGTACGGTAATAGGTCTTACGTGCCGACCAGATAACGCAACTCGCAAGGGCCTGCTAGGGTAAATAAATCATTTTTATCTTTAACTTCCTACCACGACAAACGGTACATAGTTGTACGTTAAGAGTAATAAACACTCGACCACAGCTTTAGTTTTTATGGCGAAATAATTCCATCAACGGAATGAATATTGGTGAGCTCTGAATCGTATTGCAGAAAAATCTATCAAAGAGGGTGGAAACGAAATAAAGGTGCCGTGGTTGAAATTGAAACGAATTGTAATGGCACGTTGAATGAGACGAACAAAACACGCGGCCGTCGAGGCATCATGAAAATACTGAAATTCCACGGCTCGATAGACAAACCGCGTCGCTCGAAACTTTATGACCGGCAAACGCGTATGTGAACGTCAGAAAAAGGCGGTTCGCCGATAAAAACTCCATTGTCGACACCAGGCTCTACTTAAGGGCTCCAGAAATGACGCGAGGAGCACGAGGAAGTGCGATAAAAACTGCAGACACGCGTCCGGGTGCCGTGGAACGACAAAGAAATGGAATGTTAAGTCGGAACGTCGACAAGCGTGAAATTTGATTGGCGTCTTCAAAACATTATCATTTGCGGGGGACGCGCCGCGGCGACGCTACAAAACTCCTAGCTTCACATGACTTTAACGATACATTTTATAACACATATACACATATTTAATTTTTTAGTATTATAACATTTTATAAAATGTGAGTTTTTAACTTAGCTTTTATTAGTATTTTTTTAACAATGTTTGGATAAAATATGTTTATATCGGTTCCGTAGCTTCAGAGATTATATCTCTTCATACTCAACATATTAAATTGATAATAAAATGATTAAATAAATATTGCTTTGTGAACAGATATAAAGTGCAATTTTCTTTTTATTTCCAGATAGTACATCTAATAAGCGGTTTATAAAAAGAAACTTCTTTGCTTTAAATATACTTGTTTTTTACCATTTCTTCGAGAAAAGTGACGTCGTTACCTGAAACAAAACAATATTAACGTTACGAAAGACTGTTATGGTTTCAAAATGAAATATTTTCCTTGATAAAATTAACTTTGTTAGTATAATAACTCAATGAATTCTTCTATTTGTGAGATACTCTTTGATCGATGTTGGAATTTCCTGTTTCATTAGGAAATTCTTGGGTCGGAGTAATTTTCCGCAAGAAAGGGAATATTCATGAATTTTGTTTCCAAAAATCGTAAGTAGGTTTCAGTGGTCGTTTATTGAGGTTCCTTGTCGTAAGAGATTGTAGGTAATTTATATTATGTACTCTTAGATACTAGTGCAAATTAACGCTCTAATAATTATGTAAGATGCCATTTATATTTACAAATTAACTTAAAAAACACCTATTGTGAAACCACCTTAAAGGAATTTTAAAAAGAGACCCCTTCTCAGGGGTCATCAAGTTTATAAATGACCGGTACGCTCGGTGTCACTTTCAGGTTTAAGATAAATTGCTGTATATTTTAGAGGAAGAACCATTAATATCTTAAAGGGAATGATATAACGTCAGTCTCAGTAATCTAAAACTAATACTCTTAAGCCACTGTGGCTTTTGTAAGTAGTCTTTATTTGAATCCCTGCGATTCATCATGGATCTTTGGTAAATTAAAAAGTAAGCTTGCATAAAAGGAAAAGTCCTTGTACAAGAAGCCATACTATATCAAAATAATCTCAGCTTAATTACGTTACAAAGATTTATTTATTTAATAGAATATTTTACCATATCGCAACGATCAAAACTACTTTCGCATTTAGATGGTCCTCTCGCAAAGGTGCGTAAATAAAACACCTCCGGGACGTGCCGCTGTAAAACAAACATTCCATATTCAAACTAGGTTAATTCGAAATCGGTCAATCCGTTGCGTGATTCAGCGAAAGCCTTCGTGTGCTCCAGCCGGTTTGTTTCATGGCGGTCGTTTAGGAAACGTGAAATAGTTTGAAAAGGTCGTTGTTGTCCGTAGTCCGTAAACGGCCGATTTGTCGGTTGGTCTGTTAGGTATAGTTTCACAGCAAAGGCGTTGTCTACGTCCATTATGCAAATGGAAGGCTCCACCGACTGGGTACGGATTTAGCCGATCTATTCACAGAGCTCGTTCCGACGCGACGAGAATCCACTCAGATACTTTCGATCTAGGAGTTAAGTGAAATAATAAATTAAGCTAGCTCTGCATGCATTGCTAAGTGGATCCGAACTTCGCCGGCAGCCGGCAGTAGCAGCGATCGGTAACTTCGAAACCACGAGGTTTAAATATATCAATACTACATTTTGTTTTTCTGTGCGGGCTCGAATTATCTGCTAATAGATATTTATCCATGGCGGTGCCCCTATGTGTTCTTAGGGAGTGGCGGTCCCTCGCTTCATAACGCTGAGTGCTGACAAGAGTTTTGATGCTATCAAGTTTAATGTTTTCCTCGCTATTTACGTTCATAGCTATTACAATCGGAATGAGTTTACTACTTTCATATTGTTTTGTAAAAAAATCTTGTCCTTTGTAACAACAAAACTACAATTTAATGAGGACGTAGTTCTTAAAGGTAACAACGACGTAGATCCTAATAAGCACTGGCACTTGCGTCGACGTCGAGTGGTTACTCCCACGGCCCCATCGACTAACCCTTCCCCGGATGCTTACAATATAAACATACACTTGACTTCAACTTCCACAGCTACCCGTCCCTTGTAATGTAGACCTACGAGTACCTCGTATATACTTCGTAACTAATCGGCTCCTGTAACAATAAACCGCTGTGGCGCAATAGAGTTATTTTTCGTATACGTTCCGGCTCAGGGACTATTTTTTGCTAGCTGTAGCATGGTGGAAACGAATTTCCCAAACAGTTTACGCTTGTACTCCCTAAGGATCTAATGCCCGCGTTAGCTTTGGGTAAGTTTTAGCAAAACTCGAGCAAGCTGTTTGAATAAAAACGTTCTAACAAATAGTTTATTTAGATTAAGCGTTGAATCATGAAATTAAATTGAATAATACATTTTGGTGGATATAGTTCAAAGCACCTTAATATATGAAATGTGTAGATTTCCATGACTATCTACTTTCCTAGCTTTTTATAAGACTCTGTGACAATAAAGTAAAACGTAAACAAACGTTTTGCAGCCGCAGCCCCAATCTGAGAACTTATTGAGAAAACATGTCGCAGTCATCACCTAGCCGAGGTTGTTTGCGGAAGTTCGTCTGCTATCGCAGGATTCGCAGGCGGAGCGGGTTTCATTTCAAGATATTGCCGCGGCGGCATTCGAGTCTCGTGTATAATATTTCCGCCGAGTGCAATCAGCACAGAAAGATGGGAAAAGGAGATGAAAATTCGCCTTTCATACACCCTAGTTGTCTAGGGGAATTACTCAAAACGACACAGTAACGGCGCACTTAAACTCTGATGAAATGGTTCGCGCTTAATTAAACACTGTCACAAGTCACGTTTTAACTTCAGACTTCAGACGCATTAGGGCAGGTGATTTGGAAGACGGCGCGGGAACGCAGTTAGGTTAAGGTTATCATTATCACAGAAGGTTTTTACACTTTAGAGAATTCTTTGCGTCATAAAACGATGAAATTGCCAAATTAACGCCGCAATGAAATGATTTATGATTAAGGTCGTTGAGGAAACCATACATAAAGGGCGTTTATTATTCAGTAATTATCGAGGCTAATAATAAGTATAACTTTTTAACCGACTGCCGAAGGAGGAGGGTAAAGCTTTTGGCCTGTATGTTATATGTACGAATTTTTGTTATTTCGTAGAGGGTGGATGGATGGGCCGATTTCAACAAGCGAGGTGTTGTTAGACTCGTCTTAACGTCGCAAGTGTCACGAAAATATCTTAATGATAGTAACTAACATATATAGACGACATGATCAAAAGATACAATCGGGTTTATAAAACTTGCTTTTTATTAGACTTATTATTAATTGGACTTTGAATGTGTTGAATAGAATAGAAAATATATATTTACGCGCTTAGAAAAACATAAAATAAGACATTACATAGGTACTCGTATTGCATCACCGTACGAGACTCGTACTACGTAATGTCTTGTTTTTTTATATTGGTATAACTATCCGGGGTTCTTGTACCTCTAATGTACTTTTAGTCCTATTACTATGCTCGCCCCTGCGGTCTGATGCAGTTTAACTTAAACTAACTACACCATTTTGATGACCTAGGTATTTGGCGGTTTGGGCCCACATTTTTTGAAAACCAAACTGTGGACCTAGAAATTTGCATCCTGTAAACGTTAACCAGTGCCAAAATTAGAGAAAATGTAACAGCTGGTTATGTGTCAAACCTTTCGCAATTTTCGTCTCTTTTGACAAAAAACAATAATAATTACAGAGTTCTGGTCGCTTACAGAAATCTGTAGGTTTTATGGGCCCGCAGGACTGAGTATTTAGCAGACACAGATTCTAGTGTATATTTTATGGATCAGTGCACATCAGGCAAGAGAAAGAGAGAGATAGCAATAGGACCGTATTTGGCGACGGCGGTGTCACGTTCTCGCCCGGAAACTTCATTTAGAAAACTTTAATTGGATGCTCTAGTCCCATCTATATACAGTTCCTTTCGTCCGTGCCCGTCGGAACGACGGTATGAAATGCTAATAGGTAGTGTAAACGTTCTTAAATTGTTACACCCGATTAAAAGCCTCTAAAATAGCTTACTAAGAAGTGTTAATAAAAATTTACTATAAAAAAACCTCAATAGAGTTTTAAAAAATTAGACATTGATTTTATATAAGTACTTACCCTTTTTATGGCATAGTGAAGGCAAACGAGCACACATGCCACCTGATGGTAAGTGGGATCTATAACCGAAACACATTTTCATTCTCAAAGCTACATTCCTGAGACCGGAAATGCGTTGCCAACCCTGAGGAGACATCAACAACAACAACACTGCATAAGGTCCTACCACCCAACACCCTACAGTACAAATAAACCAATTTTAGAACTTCAAAGTACTTTTAATATCATGTACTTAACGTTCCAGAAAACTACATATTAGTTTACGCTGCAAATCAAACACTATAGAACTATCAATAGTTAAGGAAATGTCGGAGAAATTTAATTAATCAAAGTCTGTAATGGCGCCGCAGTGCAAACTTGGAGCATCTGTGCAGCGCTCGTATCTATAATGCAAGTCGTATACCGAGCCCGAATGAAAACCGCACAGGCTCTCTATGAGCGTAAGCACCTTCGTTTGCTATGCTAATTGGTCGGATAAGCTGCCAACGCTTGCATGCAAGAAACAAAGCCCTATTTTCCGTGCAAAATGTAAGTATGCCGACATTACTGTTATCGTGCTCTGAGAAACAATTAAATGGAACAAATACTCTGAGTGAACATTATTCTTTCAACGAATTAACGGGCCACTTGACCTCGTTAGGGAACACTTTTATTTCATTTGAACCCTTTTTTCTACGGTTTCAGGAAGCCGTCTCTTACCGGCGACGGCGTTGAGTGCTCCTCAATATATTGGTGCCTACACGCACATATATCCTTTTGTACTTAAACAGCATTACATAATGTAGTGAACATTACTGCGTCCTACCAAACTGCTACGGGCTGATTTATCCCTCTCCAGATAACAGTAACTGGCAGATACATTTTAGCTCTATCTATTTCTTTTATATGTCAGAGTAAAGGAGAATTATGTGTTTAACTTTTACTGACAGATATTTTTATCTGGGGATTGAATAGATTAAAAAAATGCATGCTGACAAACGGAAATATATAAATTGTGAGGGTTTGTCAAAGAAACTTCTTTACATGGTTTAAAACAAAGTCGCTTTCCGCTGTCAGGCCCTCTGGGCCTCTATTCAACTGCGTTGTAACGATATCACGTTTGATGTATTTCAGAATCGTTTATGGCTCGGTCGCCATTATTGTATATGACATATGAGTTATAAAAACGTTGACAATACGGAAAGACGATATCGTTATTACCGTGTAGAATCCCAGCTCTGGGCCTCTATTCAGGTGCGTTATATAGATATCGTGTTTGACACGTTTAAGAATCGTTTATGTCACAGTCGCCATTATTGTAAATGACATAAGAGTTATCAAAACGTTGACAATTCGGAAACAGGTCAAAAACGATATCGTTATAACGCACGTTTTTTCGGGTAGGTGGATAAAAAAAGTAAACATTGTCTCAAACATTTTTATTTCTTTAAAATTAAATTAGCCACTATTTTTGGAAAAAAACCAGTAAAGTAAATGGTAAATTGATTTAAATAACCTACCAGCAGTAATTTTTACATTTCCTGAAAGTTTCAACATATTTTGTCACTTCACTGATAATTTAACCTCAAAATGTCACAATCTGAGATGAAGACATCTGTTGCCGAGCTTGCTACTTTGTTTACTGCGAAGATGGCTGAATTTCAGGGCAGCCTTGATAGGGCTGGTGCTAGTAACCCTTCTGTGGCTTCAATTGCGGTAGAATTTGCAGAGTTCAAAAGCTTCATGATGAAAGCGCTGAGCATTCTGCAGAAACAAGTGGAGACACTGGCTCATCAGGTAGACTTTCTTGATATGCGCTCTCGCCGCAAGATGCTGCTATTGCATGGTGTTGCTGAATCTGACGGTGAGGACACCACAGCTCTTGTTAGTGTGACGCTTCATAAACATCTCAAGAGGGAGAATGCTGGTGAGATTGCGCACTGTCACCGCTCTGGTCGGCCCCGTGGTGATAAGCCTAGAGCCATCCTTGTCAAGTTTCGTGACATCAAGAATCGGGACGAGGTATGGTTTGGCAAGACGGCACTGAAGGGCACGGGTATCACGGTATCCGAGTTTTTGACGAAGAGTCGCCACAATGCTTTCATGGCAGCCCGTGAACGCTTCGGAGTCCGGAGCTGTTGGACGCGAGACGGAGTGGTGCATATTCTGGGCGCAGGCGGTGTACGGCACCGCGTTATCTCGCTCGCGGAGGTCAGCGCCATCCCGGTTGTGCCAGCGGCCCCTACTGCCTCGACCCCTCGTGCCGGTGCCAGTGGTGCCTTGCAGAGTGTGCTGCCGGTCAAAAAGTCTAGGAGAAATATAGTGAAGCCGTCGGCTTAAGCTTACTAACTTTGCTCTAAAATTAGCGACTTATTTGTGTAGTGGTTATAGTTGTAATGTCTTCATCTTCGTGCTTCGTGATTTTGCAGTATTGTACGTATGTTATTACACCTTTTGTTTTTGGTTGCATGATATATTTTTTAGTACGGTATGCCTTTAATTGCTTTTATTGAGCGATCGATTTGGCAGTTTAGTGTTACCAGTCAACTGTCACTACAACATGACGTTTCTCACTGACACTTTCGTGTCTGTTCAGTGTTGCCGTCTTTAAGTTGCGTTCCGTTATTCGTTAAAAATGTTTAATTATTAATTTAGTTGAACTTTTGGTACTATGATGTTAGTTCTTCTCTTTGTTTTACTGCTGGCAGGTAGTGTTTACTAAAGTACAGTTTAAATATATTTAGTAACCTACTTTTTAATTATTTTTTATTTATATCTATAAACATATATATTTTTTTATATAAATAATTATACATATGTCTACATCCAGCCGGACTGATAGTAATGATAGTAATAATTACGTTTCTTTTTCTTCTAGCTCAGTAAGTGATGATAGTTTTCATAGTCTCCCTCTTTCTCTCCATGAATTACTAGATGCTCAATTTTCTGATGTTTCTAAAAATTTTAATGTCGTTCATATAAACGCTCAAAGCATTCCTGCTCATTTTAATGACATGTTACTAACGTTTGACCTAAAAAACATTCACGCAATTTTAATTTCAGAGTCGTGGCTTAAACCTTGTTTATCGACTTCTTCCTATTCTCTACCAGGTTTTAATTTGATTCGCAACGATCGTACAGGAAGAGGTGGTGGCGGGGTTGCCATTTACCTTCGTTCTCATATTCCTTTCACGATTGTAAGTACGTCAGCGCAAAACTCTTGTGACGCCGCAGAGTATATTTTTCTCAGCTTAACTTTTTCCCACTCTAAACTTCTGCTTGGAGTATTTTATTCCCCTTCATTGCATGTTAATTACTTTGAATCCCTTGAAAAGCTTCTCGAAAATCTCATGCCTTCTTTTAGCCACCATATCTTAATGGGTGATTTCAACACTTGCCTTCTTAAAAATGACCATCGTTCTAAATCACTCATTTCTCTCGTCACTGCTTGCAACATGAGTATTCTTCCTTCTAACGCCACTCATTGTTCTCCCAATTGTTCCCCATCACTCTTAGATCTTGCTTTAACTTCTTCTTCTACTCTTGTTGCTAAGTACGGTCAATACTCTGCGGACGCCTTCTCATATCATGACTTAATTTACCTATCTTATAAAGTCCGTCCCCCTAAGTCTAGGCCCAAAATTCTCCTCCAGCGCAATTTTAGTAGGTTGGATGCAGACAGTCTCCGTGAGGACGCAGTTAAGGTTGACTGGAGTGTTATTACTAACCGTGGACGAGCAAGTCGCATTGTTTAACTCCCAACTTACTCAGTTATATGATGTCCATGCTCCGGTTCGGCCTGTCAAAATCAAGCATCTTCCTGCTCCTTGGCTTACTGATGAAATTAGAGCCCTGATTCACAAAAAGAATGTTGCTAAATCTAGATACAAAGTTGACTCATCGGAAGAAAATAAGTTCAAGTACCACACCTTGCGTAACCGCTGTGGCACGATATGTCGTGATGCACAAACTCGTCATATACATAAATCTGTGGAAAATGGGGATCCTGCTAAAGTGTGGAAGTTTCTTAAATCTATAGGAGTTGGAAAATCTCAAGTAAATTCTGATAGTAAAGATATTGAAATCAATCAGCTGAATCGGCATTTCTCTTCTTCTACCTTATTTGATGGTCCGGCTAAAACCAATACTCTAAAATTTCTTTCTAACTTATCAACTCCTGATACTTCATCTTTTTCCTTTTCTCAATTCTCTGACAGTGATGTTAAGAGGAGCATACTATCCATCAGTTCCAACGCAGTTGGTGTTGATAGCATTAGCCGTAATATGATCCTCCCTTTGCTTGACCTTCTCGTTCCTATCATCTCTAGTATCCTTAATAGGTCCATTATAAGTAATGAGTTTCCTTCGTTATGGAAGGATGCTGAAGTTGTCCCTCTTCCCAAAAAACCTAATCCCGCTTCCTTTTCTGATTATCGTCCCATATCCATTCTTCCTTTCTTATCTAAGATCCTGGAGCGTCTTGTTCATCAGCAATTGTCGTCCTACTTAAACAGATATGATCTCCTTAACCCCTTTCAGTCCGGTTTCCGTCCTGGTCATAGTACGGCTACTGCTCTTGTCAAAATCACGGACGACATTCGCGCTGGCATGGATAGCAGGAAACTAACGATTTTGACACTGCTAGACTTTAGTAATGCTTTTAATACCGTTGATTTTGACATAATGCTTGGAATTCTACGCTCCCTTAACATATCTCCTGCGGTAATTGAATGGTTTCATAGCTACTTAATGGGTCGTCGGCAGCGAATAAAGATAGGTGATTCTCGATCTTCATGGTGCAGCACGCTGGCCGGCGTTCCGCAAGGTGGCGTGCTGTCTCCGCTTCTTTTTTCTATCTTTATTAATTCCATTACACAAAACCTTCTCTCTTCTTATCACCTTTATGCTGACGACCTTCAAATTTATACTCAGGGTACGCTTGACGATCTTTTTTCTGTGGTTGACGCTGCCAATGAAGATTTGAAACGAATTTTGAGTTGGAGCAATGCGTTTGGGCTAAAAGTAAACCCTTCTAAAACTCAAGTGATCGTCATTGGCAGCTCCCAACTAATTTCTAGGGTCAACTTTGTGAATCTTCCCCCAGTTTTTTTCGACGGTGTTCTGATACCTTACTCTCTCCAGGTTAAGAATCTGGGTGTCATCATGGACCGCACTTTGTCATGGGCACCTCAAGTTAGTGAGACTAGCAGGAAGATGTTTGCAGCTGTAGGTTCTCTCAGACGGCTTCAGAACTTTCTGCCTCTTGCCACGAAAATTGCGCTTGCTCAAAGTTTACTGCTTCCTATTCTAGATTATGCTGACGTGTGCTATTTGGATCTCACTGAGGAGCAACTAGATAAGCTTGAGCGTATTCAGAATTTGTGCATACGGTTCATATTTGGGTTACGCAAGTATGACCACGTCTCCGTTTTTCGCAATCAGCTCAAGTGGCTCACAATCCGTGCTCGTCGTAACTTTCACATTTTAAATCTCCTCTTCAGCATTCTTTTCAACCCTGCAACCCCGCGCTACCTAAAGGAGCGGTTCAATTATTTTAAATCTATTAGAGCGTCCCAAAACCTTCTCCTGTCAGTTCCTTTTTCTTCCTCTAAATTTTACACAAATTCTTTTACCATCAAGGCGATAAGGTTATGGAATGCTTTGCCGGTGGAGGTACGACGTGCTAAGTCTGTTGCCATTTTTAAAAGCAAGCTAAAGGATCATTTTCTGTCACTTCCGTAGTTTTTCTATTATCTCCCTTACTTTTTTTCTTTGTTATATCTCATGCTTCGTCTGTTGTCATTGTTTGGCTGTTTTTGGAGGATGTATGTATGTATTATATAGATGTATAATTATATGTATTTAGTATGTATTTATTCAATTATTTATTTTATGTATTTATATTTAGTATATTTATAAATAGTTCTAATTTCAAAATTGAAATAATTTAATTGTTTCGTGTAGTTATTTAGTTTGAGTTCTAAACGAATTAGTTTACACCCCCTGCCATGAATATGTGTCCTCAGTTATTTCTCTTACAAGGTTGTCTGGAAGAGATCGCTATTTAGCGGTAAGACCGCCTGTTGTATACCTATGATTTAAATGTACTGTTCCATGTTCTGTTTTTATTTTTTATTTTTGGTGTTCAATAAAGAGTATTTGTATTGTATTGTATTGTATTGAATAGAGGCCCTGAATATGCTTAGATTTTTAAACTAACGCAATGGACTTTCATGCGGTTATCATCAATACATAGAGCGATTCAAGAGGTAGGTTTACATAATAGTCCCCTTATAGTTTCGCCATGTCCGTCCGTCCGTCCGTCCGTCCACAGCCTAGCTCAGAGACTCTCAGTACTAGAAAGCTGTAATTTGGCATGAATATATCTTTGTCACGCCAACAAAGTGGTAAAATAAAATGTAGGAAAAAAAAATTGTAGGTTACCTCCCCTACACGTATCGTGGGGAAGGATTTTTTTTTCGTCTACCCCATTGTGTGGGGTATTGTTGGATAAGTCTTTAAAAAAATAGGTTAAGTGATCCGTTAATGAAATGTTAAGCTTTAGAGCGCAAATTTTTGTTAGAGTAAAGTATCTGTTTGAGTTTTTAACGGCTAGTAAACAATACATTTCCAGGTAAAAAACTTACCTAATAGTACTTAGTTAAGTTGAGTGTAGACACAACTGAGAGAGAGTACTCCCGAGGTTTCACACTGGAAGTTGAATTTCCGCCACTTTTGCACATTACGCTCGCCGGTAGTCGGGTTATATACCGGCGGATTATATTTCCGAAACATATCTTTTCAGGCGCGGCGCTAATGAGCTTTTCCGCCCCACGTTTTCTTCCCTTGCTAATTTTCCGCATAAATTTTATCACCTTACGAGGCATTTCGCACTCAAGATTTCTTACAGAATTAAGAAAGACTGTTACGACACCTACGTAGATGCATATAATCGTACTCGTAGGTAATTGGTACGGAGATCATCTAAGCTTCCGTGGGAGATCAACTCTCTATTATCTCACTTACTCGTACGTAGGTACACATACTTTGTTTATACACTTATAAGATATTGCGCGAGGTTAATTCGGTTATCTTTTCATCGGTGTTTCCTTAACATCTGCGCAGCAGTGAAAAATGCAATTAAGCCCATATTTATGCGCAGATATCTTTGAAAGGCAGAAAAACCCCAGCCAATTTAAGAGTAAATTATGGTAGGCAATAAATTAACTTTCAGCTGAACATCTCCTTAATATTTATGACAAAATATGCTACTGTAGCAAATGAACCTTCGCGAATTCTTACAGTGGTTCCGTTCTCATCTTCAACCAACTTTCACCAAAGAAAAGTTTATACTTACAGTAGACAAATGAAAAAAGTTTTCGTCTCAAAGTAATCAAAAAGTGTTTTGCGTATAAACAATGCTTTTTACGTTTCAATTTCATGATCAACATTTCCTTCGACTTTTCTCGAGATTTTCACATTTTCCATGTACAATAAAAATACATAAAACAGAACGTCTAAAGGTGTGTAACCTAAAAAGCTACAGTTTTAATTTATTCATTAATTCGCACTTGTTGAAGGTAAAGAATTATTATGTAGGTTGGTTACGCATTTGTAAAAATATTCTTATTCTGGAGGGGGCTGAGCTACACAGAGACGCGAGGCGTACAATTTATTCAAAGGCCGGAGGCATGAGGGGCGAGAGGGATGCCCATCTCGACTGGACAAAGGCCGAAAATTGCTATTATTAACGCGAACCTCATAGCGGCATTCAATTTTAAGTAACAATGTCTACGCCCCTACGGACACTTGTAATGTAAAAAGGCTAGAAAAGCACCAGCACGCACGAAAAAAAGGATTAACGAAATTTTGTTCCAGCAAACTTTGGGCAGGAGCACGAAAGGAAGGCGCCCTAAAGTTTAATTGGAAATGTCTCGTAAAATTGATCGTGACTTTCGAAGTTTAGCTTATTTGCCTCGCGAACTGGAGAGAGACGGCGCGCTCCGATAGGATTACTTAAGTTTGAAAATATAATTTAATTGCGAATCTTAGTTTCATTGATTATGTCATTGCTATTTATATGCATATGCTATTTATTAGTTCTGTGTACGCAAGTGCGAGTTGATTGACCTTTTTATTATAAAAAAATACGGGTTCCGACGCCGTTACTTACTACTCGAACAAACCAAAAAACTAAAAACAAGTATGAACCATTTTTCTAATTTATTTGGTGATGTCTTCGATGATTTTAGTCGGTATAAGAACATTAGTCGCCGGTATCTCAAAAAAATATTTTCTAGAATTCTCCTAAATCGTGATAGTTTTCCTTTTAAATTCGTTATACAATGTGTTTTCATTGAAGGTATTTTGCAGATTTTTAGTGCTTGTAGTTTTGGCTGCAGAGGGTGGGGACATGATATCCTAGCGAAAGTAGCACTTTTAGAGTTTAAAATACGCCGATCAAAAAATTGGTAATGTCTTCTACCTAATGGTTTTTTATAACTATTGAACCATAATATCACACGATGTTGTAAATTAAATAAATGTTTTTTACTTACTCTCACTTTACGTGTATGGGAGGTATCCTAAAACAGATATTTTTAACTCTTTCGTCACTTGTTTTAGTGCGCGCTATAAATATCTATCAGTTAATCAAATTTCAGTTTTGTACCTTTGATAGTTTTTGAGAAAAAGTGACTTTGACATACATACAGACAGGGTTCCTAGTTAGACTTCTGAACCCTAAAAAGACAATGACATGTATTCATTTCATAATTAACTCGTATCACTAAAATCACAAACTTTTTACTCAGATTTCTTTTAACAGAAAAATTATATTTAAAAGTAGGTAATGTTATTTGCGAGAAACTGAATAATTGTCAATAACTTTTTGATAAGATTTCAGTTATCCGTTAGCATAGAACTGGGATTAGATACATAATGGTTTATTTTCAACGCCTTTTTGTTATATTTCATGTTTTTAATGCCAAACCGCAACAGTTATGTGTGTGTCAAAGAACTCTATTACTTCAAACAGAGTACATTCCTTAATCGTCAACAGAGCCATTTGTTAAGATGCACGAGGAAATTACGCGCGAAACATGGCAACTTAATGATATAATTGGGTTATTAAAACATTATCACTCGGGCCTGAGTGCATCGGCGGGCAGAAGTGGTGCTCCAAAACGCATTACGCCTGGCTGATGAAACATGCACACAAGCATTATGAGGACGGCTTTAGAGCGACAGAGACGGACAAAAATTGTGCCTCAGGACTCGTTCTGTCAATATTGCCACTACTCTTAACTATCATACAAAGCAAATACCTTGATGTAACTTCAAGATTTTACCCAAATAAAAGCGTATTTTAAAATAACAAGCAAATCATCTAAGACAACATTATGATTTCACGATTCAATTGAACGGTAATTTTATTTTATAAGTAAACGATTGATGTAAATAAAATTTATTGATAGGAGACAGTACCCCCTTAATTTAAAAAATAAAGTGGCGTAATCAATTACACACTGTTATTTGAGTTCATTCTGTCTCAAAGTAAAACGGCAAAATGTGAATATAAACATAGAAGACAAAATTACAAATTCATTAAATTTATACAATAAATATTAAAGGTATAGAGCTAAACCTAGGACTAGTTGGCAAGTCGCATTCCGATCCCGAAAGATAACTTTTATTACATTCCAACGCAGAAGGACCGAGGAATTACGGAGAACGTGCGCGGTCAAATATTGCCTTTCAAACTCTCGTGTTCTTCTAATACTAGCACCATAGAATTATCCGTATGAACAAAAAAAGCGGGCAAGAGCATGTCGGATCATGATCAGTGTAGGGTTTCGAAGCCGTTAAGTACTACAAACACAAAAATCAACAAATAATAGCTTATTTTCTATTTAAAGTCAATAAGTGCCGTCTTAGATGATTTAGTAGTTATAAACACTTTTTAGTATTTATAGTTTTGGCTGTAGGGGGGACGACGACTTGGCTCTAACAAAAATTGGCGCTTTACAGCTTAATAGTTTATAAACAGATCACTTAATCTAAAACCCGTTGTCGTTGGAGAGACCTTTTAAATATTTTTAAAAGGTCTCTCCAACGATACCCCACACTATGAGGTAGACGAGAAAAAATATATATCCCCATGTTACGTGTAGAAGACGTTACCCTTAAAATCAATTAGGGGTACATTACAGCTTTCTAGTACTAAGTGTCTCTGCGCTAGGCTGCGGACGGACGGACATGGCGAAATTATAAGGGTTCCTAGTTTGACTACGGAACCCTAAAAACGGATGGGCGTACCTTCATTACCTTAATCCTTAATTGCAGTAACAAGTGCAGTATCTAAGTGGTAGCAGAACTTAATTGATTTTCAATTTACGTATATCCTGTTAGTAAATAGTCTTTTCCACTTTTAAATAGTTTGAATTACCGCGCATAATTTGTTTAAATTTAGTAAAGATTACGTACACATATTTATTATTTTAAAATGTACATCATGAATGTGTGAACGAACCTATATCCAAAACAGAGATTTAGTTCATATCCGTGACAGCGTAGTAAGTAGATTTTGAACATGCATTCTATTTCTAAAATAAAATATTTCGCGTTACAGAGTGCTTCATTCAAGAGCTAGTTTAATCACAAAATTTAAATGGGGTCATATCTCAAATGACATCCGTAAAGAGTTTCATCTCACGCATCACCCAATTCCATTCTTTACAATGGTACATTATGGCGTGTCATCTTACAAAAGTTAAATTTAAATCTGGACTTCGCTTTTTTAATTTAGAATTCTTATAATAACCTAGGTGGTACCTATTACTAGTACAAATTCCGAGAAATAAAAAACTGCGCAGTTCTTTATTGCAGTGTCCTTGCAGGGTTTATGTTGGAACTACCTAATGCATTTCGAAGCCCTTATGTACAACATAAAGCAATACATTTATATGACTATGAATATGATACAAATAATTACAGACACTTAATTGAAGAACATGCATACTTCAATGTAGATTGGTATTTCAATTAGTTCAAGGTCCAGGGAATGAGGGCTAGCAACAAATCGATTGGCGTTTATGATTGACGACGACTACCAATTGGCTGGGACTCGGGAGTCGCGGATGGAAGGTTTGATTGGTAGTTAATCGGGTCGGGCAGAAGCCGATATCTAGGGTGCCAGATTGGAATTCAGAGAACACTTAAAAACAAATCATGGGACCGGAATAGCCCTCTCCCTATAACGTTATCAATAGAGTCGCATAGGCAATTTAATAAAAATGCCTATATGAGGAGTCGTGTCGTTGCTCAAATCAAGCAATGATAATGTAAATAATAAGCGAGATTTGAAAACTCAGAACTTATTAAACATGTTACTTATGTATTGTTAACCGGTAATCATCGTTTCGAATCTATTTACTCAATACATGGCATGTCTCTTCGGCCTTCCAGTAAGTATAACCAGTATTGTAACTTCACGACATTTTCGAATTAATTACTAGCCTATGCGCCATCGACACGCAAGGGTTGCCACTAACCGAAGTACAAAAGAAAGATTTCCCTTCTATGTTATCACGAGATCTGTGGCATGTAGGATTACGTTTTTAAACCTTTCATCGTTTTCTTAAATGTTCACATATTTGTGGAATTAAATGTATTTTTTCTATTTCTTCGAGCAAAAAACCAATACAATTAAGTACGTTCGTACGACAAATGAAAAAGTGCTGCTATCTGCAGAAACAACGCAGAAGATAAATGAAACAGTTTCCAGTTCATGACTCCCCGTACCAATTTAAATTGTAAAGTAGACAGAAAACTAATGTTCACCTTGTTATTTCTTCAAGGACCAATTCAAAACTAATTATTTCCCTGGTTCTTATTCAAGCAACACCCTCGAAATCCTCCTAAAGAAACACAATTCAAATTCCATATTTCTTAATTCCCTTTGATGTAAATAAAACAAGATAATCCTCGAAATTGTAAGTAGGATCGTGCAAAATAAATAACGTTATTCCGCTGTAGCGCTGTAGGCCTGTCCCTAGAACCTACAACGTTTATTCTGCGCCGGGTTGGAAGTATTATGTGGAGTGAGCTCCAGTCTCATCCCACATCTTTAACAGATTCTTTGAAGAATGTTCTATTAATATTTATGGCTAGAAAATTATCATTAAAAATAGGTTTCGACCGTCCGTAATATCACCGCTCCGCCCCATTCAATATGCCTCTACACGGGCCCGCGTATTATCTCTCTTATTAATTTTATTTGAGAAAACTAAGAGCAGTGTAATAAAGACGAAAGCACTTAAGTTATACGAGTTAATACTGAAACAACAACTCAAGAGATTTCGTTGATTTAAAATAATGGTGACAGGTGGCTAGGTTAATAGAATTACGTCATTCTTCTTTGACATGTTGGTAACTCGCTCGTTTTATTGAAGGTGATCAATCAATTTGTGCGATTTGCGTATCTTCAATCATAATAATATGCCATCGATCACTGGTTCGTAAACACTTTGGTAGCATGAGTGAATGAGCGAGGCTGACTTCGCGGAAGTGCGAACCTAGTTATGCGCCACATTTTCTCGCTACATGCCGAATAACAATAAACAACACCCGGCTGGCACACGTCACAATCAATTTGCTAAGCATATGTATTAAGTGTTGAAATTTAAATATTTATCTGCGTTCCCAGGCGTGGTTGCAGGCCGACCGTTGACCCTGCGCGGGCGCAGCGCCCATGCGCCCGCGCCGCTGCGTTGCCCGAGAATGCGTCTGCTTTTTGTACTTTAAAAGAGTTGCCCTTGCTCACCCATAACCACTCGACAACACCATAATAAACAACATATTTGCGATACCGACTACTAAACATAAACCTGCGGTGAAACAGGTAAGGTTCAATTGAGCGCCAGTTGCTGGCTTTAAAACTTGCTTAAATTTGCGGATTGTTGTTAATTATTACTGAGAAAAAATTAATTACTCCTCTAAATAAGTAAAACAGAAGGCCTGCTAAACTGTAGAGTAAGAAGTTATAAATGATCTAAGAAATTTCTTCAAGACTTTATTATAGTAGGTACCTAAGTTCTAGGTTCTAGGGCGTAAATAAAATACAGAGAAGACATTACCTACATACCTTTATCGTAATTGGCCGCCTTAACATGTAAGTACCTGACGTGTATTCTCAAAACATACTCGAAGGTACATTTTATACAATAACTCATAAGGTTGAGAACTTGAGACCTCTAGACATCTTCTGATTTATTTATTACGTTGTATGTTTTTACACATATTCTTATATAAAGCTAACCAATATCGCACGACACTATACCTATATTAAACCGCAGTTAATAACGGTCAGTTACTAAAATTTTGTTAGAAACTCTTTCACGACTCAAATACAGTTTCAGAGGGACAAATGAATGATAAGTGACCAAAATAGCAATGGCGTTTTCCCCAAAAATAATTTAGTATTCTTGAGTAGTTAAGCATCTTTTTTAATGTTTTCGATCAAAACTTCGTAATAAACGTGCTAAGAAACATAATGGATGATAGTATGCTTTAGCCGCAAGCGACGGGTCAGCGATTCGATGCAGCAGCCATGAGTCAGTTTAATTAAATGTCAACGCGGGCAATGCACCTAAAGCCAATGCGTCGAATTAATATCGGTATTCACTCACGTAACCACTCATATCTGCCACTCAGCATCGGATCCATTCCCGACAGGCTGGCTTCGAACTCCAATATGCTGTCACTCCCACCACACTATAGATACGCAGAGGTGTTATTTACAGCTTTTGAAGGTCGCAAGTACTCATCGCCGCGTTATTCTTGTGCACAGGTTCAGTTAGGCTAGTTCGATCAAGTTAGCTTGCATTACCGAGTGAGTGAATAAAACCACATACTTCTGCCCTGCCATCCACTTCGATCGCGTTCGACAACAACATTAATTAAACAATTTGTCGAACTCGCGTAAACTATACGTGGGAACAACGAACGAAGCTAGACAAAGATAAGCTCACTGTATACGGTTAAAGTTTCGAGCATTATCGTCGGCAGATGTATCGCCTTCTTTTGTTAAAGGTGAATTGTTTACGAAGCCCCAGATGGTGGGACGCGTCGCCTCTATCGCATTATGATACGAGTAAAGGCATTGGAATGTAAAGCAACCTAATACGCAAGCTTTGCACAAATCATTCCTTAAAATAGAACTGTAAACGGGAGAAGGGTACCTAAATATATAACATAATATAGACAATCTTCACGAGATTGGACGGGGTGATAAGTAAATTACGTGAGCATTATCGCCAATATGAAGGGTCCAGGAGAGCACTCAAAGTCATTAGGCTGCGGCTACTACCACGAATTGGTTCCTTAATGGAGTGTCTAAGTTAACCGCCCTTCTAACTATTCGTAATGGCACATTTAACATTAACCTATAATGTAGGTAGCAGCGGAATAACTACATGATTATTATTGGTCCGCTGCTAAAGCCTAAGTAACAAACCTCGATCTGTTTAGAAATAATCAATGACATAAATAAAGCGATAGCAGATATGTTGAATATACAAAGAATCGTCTCATCTACTGTACTCTGTTATAGTCGTACAAGACCCGTGCAAATTTGCACGGGTCTTGTGCGTAATGCCTGCGTAATTACGCAGACGACGGAGTACGGCTAGTAATGAAAGCATGGCTAGACTTATGGGCTCGTAATACAAGAAGTTCCCTTGTTAAGATTCAAACGCGCGACCTGCCCACGCTGCAGCGCTGTTGACGATCCAATCAGTATCTTTATGATTTCTTGTGAAAAATAATTTACGACACAAACTTGTACTTCTCAATTTTGTACAAAATATATTCCAAATTAATTTTTATTTAACGCTTTTCACTGAAGTGGCTAATTCTCCACATAATAAATATCGTCTAAATTTTATCGCGGCTCATTCACTCCCAATAAATAACGCTTTCATCTGACTTAAATGAGATTTTATAGGAGCTCAGCCGCGGCCCGCCAGAGGAATGGTTTGACTAAAACTTCATTAGTAAATTTAACGAGACTTTAATGATTTTATCGAGTCAATTTAACACAACAAATCAACAGTTAAATATAAAGCACTCGTGTAAAAACTGACCCTAGTAAAGAATCCCTACTTCAACTGACAATACCAATGGTCTGATATGTTATCTCGTCCTAAATGTATATAGAGCTAATAAAGCTAAACCTACAACAAAAGCTCGCTGAAAGCCTCGGTCGATTGTGTAGTTAATCAGATTAAATAGACTGAGGCTCCAAAATATCCCCAAATCGACCGTGAAACTGGAGTCGCACCAACAAACGTTAATTAACCAGTGAGAGCTAACCGTGAATCACGATCCGTAATATAAACTGTCTGCAATGCTTTAGGACAGCTGAAAATTAACCCTAACTATACCATTATTATTTATTGTGTTTCACAGCGTTCCTTTGTAGTGGCTGTAAATTAAATACATGTATGCGATTGGCATTATTGATTATTTCATGCAATATGCAATGTTATCTAGTTAAAACAAAGTTCTTAGCGAAAGAAAACCTAGCGCGTAAACTGATATTATGTTAATACAGACTCAATCAAGTAAAACAGATGTAGAACGGTCTGTTCTTGACCACGGCCGAAATGACAAGGTAAAAAAACATGTTTTTCGCTATTAGTAACCCGTTGTTTGATGTAATAGTTAAAAATCCGAAACAACTGTTAAATCTGATCAAATGTGTCATACTTCCGTTTCCTTTTTCAAATAAACATAAGTTCAGTTAACTTCATCAAACGACTCGCCCTGTCTCGTTTAAAGATTGTGTACATCGCGAATATGAAAAACAACCTAACGTTTCAGTTGTCACGAAGTATCAGGGTCAAAGTTAAATGGGCTATGGCATTTTTTATACTACTTTGGTCACCATTTCCACGCTTTTTCTTCCCAATATACTTGTTGCATGTAACAATATCAGTTGAGACAATGCCGCCTGATACCTATTGTTCTTATCTATATCGCCTTGCACAGCGCCGATACGAGAGCTCGTAATTGTGAAGGAGCATTGGGTCGGCTACCGGGTGTGCGGCGGCTCCAACTCAGAGTATCAGTTCTGGCTGATTGAACCGAGCCGAGCCGCTTAATCGTGATTACCGACGAAGCGCCTCATTACAGAGAGAAAAGCCTCTTCCGACCGAATAATACGTACTATACCTAACTACCTCGGTATATTGGGAGGATTGGTTAAATGAAGCCACTAATCTAGCATTAAAGGATTTGTTTTAAATTAAAAACACCAACTTGCAAACGCTGTTGTAATATCTTCAAGCTTGTCTGTATTTGGCGTTTGTAAAAACGGTAAAGGTTACATTAGGTACTCTCAATGGCCCGTCTATACGATGGACCATCTTGGGCAGCGTAAGGGACGCATCTACACCTTAGAGCGAGCAACATGTTCTTGTATCTCATCCTCTAAACATAAAATAGTTTGTTTCTTGTACTCGTTCAATTTGCGTCCTTAGTTATTTCTCTATCCAAGATTGTCTAGAAGAGATCGCTATTGAGCGGTAAGACCGCCCGTTGTATAGGTACCTATGATTTAAATGTACTGTTCCGTGTTCTGTTTTTGGTTTGGTATTCAATATAGAGTATTTATTTAAATGCGGTTTTTTTTTAATGGTGGTTCTTAGCCATTTATAAAAATCGGTTCGCTGCTTTTGAGATATTGAGCTTTTAGGGGGTTAAAAGCCCCCAAAATAACGGCGACACCTACTTTCAGAGCTGATATCTCTTAAACGGCCCAACCACTTTTCATGAAATCTTGCTAAGAACCATCCTGATTATCGAAGCTTTATTTAAAAAAAAACATATGTCCAAATTTGTTCATCCGTTTGGGACCCACGATGCCACAAACAGACACTCAGATGAAGAAGTTTAAAAAGCGTGAAATAAAAATAAAAAATAGAAAACCCCCGACTAAATAGTCAGTAAAAAACCTTTAAAAAGTAAAAAATAATAAGTAGTGGCCCTAAGGGCTGATTGTTTGATAAGTAGATAGTTAACTGAACACTGACACTAACTAAACTGACACGGCGGGGGACCGCTAAGTAAATGAAATATCATAAAATACCCCAGCTACTTATTACTTTTTACTTTTTAAAGGTTTTTTACATACTATTTATTACTAATAATCTTGCGCAGAAGGTAAGGGAATGAGTAGATAGATATGTGGCAAACATAATTTTCTCGGCTCTACGCAGCAACAACTCCCACGGGCAACTTTTCCAGGGCCATGGATAAAGTAACCAGCGAGAAACGCGGCTGACATAATTTGTCTCAGAAATTCTCTGAAATGTGTTCAGTAGGTAGGTAGTACTAATAATGATGCGAGAATATTATTGACATAATTCAGGTGAAATAGGTCTGGGTACGTAGCTAGTAATTACGACCGACACATGTATGATACACAGTCACTCGCAATTAAGCCGACTACCTGTCACAGATATAATACCATGAAGCTTTTATGTACAATATCTGTAGCGACGCTTTTGCGTCTTCACTAAATAAAGCAAAGGAAATTTGCGCTTCCAATGAGGAAATTTGATTATAAAGCGACTGCCGACAGATACGCCTGGAAATTTGACACAGCCTACATAATTCGCTGATTATTTCTCGTGAAAAGGTTAACTAATGCCTGTTCATATTTCGGAAAATGATGAAAATGTTGTAAAACCGTATGTAAAAAACAAGGGTTCATCTGGCATTTAATTGTCCGAAATACATTTCGCAAAAAGTTATCGCAGAAACATTTTTAGCCGAATGATACTTTAGCATAATAGTATACTTAGCATAACTGTCATAATGCATAACAATCATTTGGCAGAATTTTGAATAGCAGAATACTAATATCGACAACTTTCATTTCGCAGAATTTTATGTATCAGAATATACCTTCCGCCGAATTTATTATGGCCTACTTGTACCATAGCATAATAAATAGTAACGAACTGCTACCAGTACAATGGGTTGGGTTAGGTTAGAAGTTCTACAATACTAAAACTAAACTGTTTAAATATAAAAGTCACTATGCAGAAAATACTTGTAAGTAGGTTAGGCTAGGGTTATCTTGTGTCCCTTAGAGCAAGCAAATGTTTTATTTTGGAAAATATCGTATTACCTACGGGAGACAGAATTTCCTTATTTGTAGCGAATGAACAAGACGAATCAGGGCAGAACCGACTCGGATAGGTTAGGTTAGAAGGACAAGGCGGGAGCTCAGCTCCCGCCTTGGCCTTCGAGGTTATATTTTTTTTATCTGCCCAGAAAAACTTCCTTCTAAATCTAAATCTAAATTAAAACTGTATATGAGCCAATATGGACCCGGATGAAGTACCTAGTAAAATATTATTCTGCTTTATAACTTTATGCCAACTACATACTATGCCATACAAAATTCGGCGAAACAATTATTCTACCATAGGACTATTATTCTAATCAACGTTATGCCAATGTACTATTCTGCCAAAGACAATTGTGCCGAATGACAGTATGCGAAGAAATTTATGCCAAAAGTAATTATGCGAAATGATGATTCCGCCAAGGGTTGCTATGCGAAACGAAATTATGACAACCAATTTTATGCAACATGAATGTAAACCAACAAACAACCCTATCAAATTGGATGAAGAAAATAATTAAATAAATGTTTGGTTAATGTGGATCAACAAAAAAATACCATAAGGACCTCCAAAACTTTTACAATGTCGTTTGAGTTGGTAAACTAATTAGCTACATTAATTACAAAAACACAGGACGGCTGCCTAAGTCGCGGAACACAATTTATTTGGCCGGCATTGTGGGACAAATATTTTTATGAATCCAGGCGTGCTCAGACTTTGCAGGTAACTTTATTCATCAAGTTGAAAACACTAGAACTTCATTATAATGATTTCGTCTTTCGACGGAACTCGTGTAACAAACTTTGTAACTCTTCTGGCCAATCAAAGTCAAAGTTAACAGAAAATAGTGTCAGAAGTTTTCCTAACGTCGCTCGGTGCAAAGTTTAAGCTGAGTTGTCTGTGAAATGCTCACAGGAGACTTTTCTAGACTTAATTCGCTTTGTATCTTTTGAAATAGTTTAAAGTATTTGTTTTGAGATACGAAGTAGTTCACCAGGCGAAGGCAATAGAAAGTTGTAACAAGTGAAGCTCAATTAGGTCTAGGTGTTTACTTCCTATTGCGACACAAACGTATTTTATTTTCGTTACTAAAATCGGAAATTCTATTAGTTACCTGCATAGAAGGTAGATTGATGCAATAAAACATCAACGTTGGCTGTAGTCCCTACACATTTAACGACAATATGTAAAAGGAACAGCGTCATAAAACTTTACATCCGTATCTTGAAAATGTATTATGGCGGTAGTTTGTGCGGCGGCCGTTGGACGCTTCTTTATGGAAACAACAAAATTACACATACATGCGTTCATAAATAAATATATCTATATTATAGACGCTCACATTAAGATAGTAATGGATGGAAATGGAGCACTGTTTCGATATAGACATAATATAAATATGTAATATGATGTATTTTGTGTTTATCTAGGTTTAGTGAGAGATCAGTAATTAAGTGTAGGTCCAAAAAAGTTGAATGGTATAAAAAGTACCTATGTAGGTACTTCGTACGAACTGACAGAATTTAAAGCCATAAAAATTACAGTAGGTTCAATAATTTAAAGAAATAGAGCTCCACGTCTTCAGGCAACGCAAAATATCGGTAAGTAAAAGAAAACAAGCGTAGGTAGAATGTCTAATTCCGTGATCAATTACAAAAAAATATGAAACTTTTTTGACAGCGCCGGCGCGGCGGCACAGTGATCAAATAACAACGAACTACCCCCGTTTTACCAACTTCTTCGCGAGTTAATAATACAACCACGACACGCACGAATAATTTACCATAGAATTAAACTTTACTGTTTTATAAGAATTTGATAAAGTGGTGTTTTTGTGTTCACGTCGCTATTTTATTAAGCTAATCTAAGTTTTGACTGATTGGGTAGGTTTCGGTTTGTAAACCCTGTAAAAATTGTAAATAATCACTGACGAGAACCCTTTTTAACTTGTTAATTACTAGTATATAGTTTAGGCACTCATTACTTACGGCCGAACCCTATATTCCGCGGATAGAAAGATATGATAAGGTTTACTTCGGGTTGATATTTCACATTTGCCCATACAAAATGTGTCAAATTTTAATCTGAAGTAAGGCTATCTGTCCACGGTTTGAATATAGGGTTCGGCCGTTAGTAAACAATGTTTTAACTTCTTTTTGTATTTTTTTTATTACGATTTTGTATACTTAACATCTTTAGATAGAAGCATTAACTAAAGAGAGAACTACTTAGTACTTGTCTTGTATTGTGTTGTGTTGTATTCTGCTTTTGGTTAAAAATATAGTGGAACGCCGACTTCAGTTTTATTATTCTTAATTACCTATCATTTTAAAAGAAGTTATTTCTTGCTTTTTGAAGACGGTCTTTAGTTTTTAAAACATGTATTTTAATTCATACCTTTTACTGATCATCATAATAATTCTGTTATGTCGTGCATGTTATTGCTATAATATTTGAGGAGTTATCTCAATTCCTCACGTATCCCCTCATCAGATACCAACTTGGTAGCAATGGGACCACCTCAGGAGTACCTAATCAAACAATAAAGAATTTTCAAAATCTATTTACAATTGATGGAGTAATCGCGTAACAAACACACAAAGAAAACATACAGTCGAATTGATAACCTCCTAATTTTTTCAAGTCGTTTAAAAATAATTAAATCCATAACATCTAACCGTGTCCATACTTTCATCGGGACCAAGTGACCTTTTCGTACAGATTACCGAGACATTTCATGCGATGCGACAGAGCGTGGGTTTTATTTAATATCAACGTTCTTCGAAACCGAAGAGGTTATATTAAATATTTTTATTGAAAATCCGGACCGCAATAATGTGTAATAGAGAAAACCAACAATAATAATAGGAATGTCGGCGAATTCCGCACATGAACATAAAGCTTGTGAGCAACGAGGAGGCACGGAATTACGACGACCCTCTTTCGGCCCACACTCGACAGACGCGGGCGGCACCAGACGGCTCGGCACCATATTCGCCCTGATACATGTCCTTCGGTAACGAAACAAGTTCTCGCTTTACCAGTTCTGCTATGTACTAGCCTGTTTCTATGCCTGTCACTGTAGGCAGTTGCACGATTGCAGTGGTGTTATTCAACTCTCCGTCAAATTCACCTGCGCAGTATGGGAACTATTTCGACGTATGGAGTTTTAAAACGTAATTGTCATACGTGATCTAGTAGCATCCAGAATACCTAATCAATTTCAAAGGGGTGCGAAGCAGGGCATGTCACTGGTTGGTTGGATTTCCATCTAACGCTTCTGCGTGTATCGCGAAATTAATGTAGATACCAAACTGCCTTACCCATACATGGTGCATCAAAAATCAGAAAAATACAAAACACACACTCACAATGAAATGACTATCTACCTATCTACCTACCGACTTACCAACACTGGTACACAACCTTATGCAACAATGATCAATAGTCCCCGTAATTAGTTAACAGACAGTCGACCATGCAAACCCTGAATTGCTAAACGCTCGTCAAATTATAAACTCATTCATTCTATACCTATGATGAACACGGCAATCAAAGGCTGTTTTTAACTCCCTCAGCTGCATTAAGCGTGACATAAGCAACCCAATTCGGTTTAGATACACAAAAGGGGGATGGAGACTGTCTTAAGGATTGCTACTAATCGTGCCGACTTTGCGGCAAACGTTCGTACTTCGTAGGCATCGACCACAATGGAGACCGGCGTGAGCTTTAATCGTCCAGCGTTTTACCAACAAAGGGATATTTAATGCCGGGGCACGCACAACTCTGCTTTCTTCCAATGGAAGCGATTAATGGTTCCGCATAATGAAGCCTGAGTATTATAGTCCAGTGAATCATTCTTTCGCCGTGATTAACATCGACCTTTAAATTGTTTACTCAAAATGTCTTAAATTGATCTGGATCTTATCACATTTTAAAGTAGGTTATGTCAATGATCTTAGATAACTTTAACCCACCAATATAAATATATTGAGGTATGCTTTCTACTAAAAAGAATCTTAATGTTTTAAAAGTTCAACTCCGTCGTTTTTTTGTATAGTAATCTCGTCAGCGATTTCGTGTAAAATTCACAGAGATTCATTAATTCTGTAAGGGAAGATTTCCCTGCGGTGTTGTTTCTTTAAGGCAGAAACCGCGACCTATAGCGTTACTCGTAGCTAGGCGAGTTTATTACTAGGTTCATGTAAGTATAAAACGTTATTACTATTAGTTGTTGTAATTGCGGTTGAAAGTAGATAAAAGTTTCCAAACTGACGCTGTAGGTGCCGCCGAACGAGTTTGTCGGATGCCACCAAAGTTTTAACTACGGGCCGTGCTGTGCGGTGTCGCCAAACGAACGTGAAATATAAAAAAATGGTTTTGCTCATGGGAAACAAGTCGACGGTTTTAGAGTTCCGGCTGCGCCCTGAAATAATGGTACTTACTTTATTTTAGTAGGGCGAATTATACCAACTTTAAATACGTTGATACAATTGTTAATACTTAATGATGGAAATTACTTGGAGTCTCAACAATTAAATAGCATATCCGATATAAAAAATAATTTACTTTTTAACACTGATTTTATAAAAGAATTTTTCGGATTTTCCGTATGAAAGTAACGAGGTACATATGTAATTACTCTAATTACCTATACAACGAATATTCCCTAGCCATTATTTTGTGATTATTGTAGTTTGAAATGAATTTATCAGTGTTTAAACCAAGCTAGGCTCTTCTCCATATATTCATATCAGCTTTTATTCAAGTAGCAAAACTTAACCTAAATTACCATTTATACATTGAACATTTTTTTTCCCCTTTGTATTAATTTTATGGCAAAGAAAAGGCAAACGTGCAACTGGTCCTCATGATACTCAAGTCAAGTGGGATCTAACCCCATAGATATTTGCCTAATACATACATAGGTACATAACATCACGCCTTCATTCCCAGCGTGGGGTAGGCAGAGCTACAGAAATACCAACAACTCTAAAAAAGACTTGTTGATAATTCTTTAACCACATTTTGCACAAGCAGGCAGTTGCAATCCCATCGCCTAATACCTAGTACTATTTGCGTAATTAAAACTATAATCTCAAGGCTGCAATCTTAAGATTACAGATTCATTTTCGAACCTGAGAATTAACACGGAAGCGGGCGGAATATTAAAGAGTATGATATGATAGCAATACAAACGGGCCATGCACAGCGTGGTAGGACCTCTACAATCTACAATTCAAACAAAACTACCTCTAAAATTCAAATATGGGTTTTGTAAACAAGTACCTAAAACTAACGGTTTTTAGAAATTACTGACTTGCAAAAATACATTCTACCGATAGTAATCTTATTCAATTCTCAATTTTAAATCGGAAATGAAACAACCGATATTATCACAATTTCGAACGGTTTACAAAATTGAGAGCGGAACATTGAAATCATTGTTTTGTTTTCATTTCCTTATTTTATATCCGGTTGCTTGAAATTCAAAGACGCCTCCCAATTATCCATTGGCGAGTTGTATTTATATATGAATTTTGTCCTTTTCTGTTTTTTGTAAACATCGTTGGGATTTAAATTAGCAATGCGGAATCTATTATTATTAGTGGATTAACTGAAGCAAGTTTAGGTTAATGCCCTGAAACAACATTGATCCATTGGGCGAACAAAACGTGGCACATTCTCATGAAAAGTTAGAACATCGATTTCACGAACTCTTAATGCCAGCTGCTTCTGAAAGTTTGAGATGTTTTTCTAAAAACAAGTTAGCAACAGTGCGTGTCTTGAATGGTGGGCGACTCGTTAACTTTAGCGCTATTATAAATCTTGAGAATAGCCCACTTTATCGGCGGCCAGTGACTCCCACGTGACCGCAACAGAGAAAACATTTTATAACTTTTAATTGGAAGATCATAGAACTTTTAAACTGTTAAAAACAAAGGCTCTTCTTAATTTATTTGCTTACTATATTTTATAAATTCAAAAATGTACAAAATTTTCACGGAGGCAACACTATTAAAGTTATTACAACGTAGGTACGAATTCTAGGTACACGTGAAAAGCGGAGGCTGGAAATGGAGCGCCAAATAACCTCTGAAAAGATTTATGGAGTTAAAATTGCATCGCTACGTAATGCAATAAAAGCCGGCAGACGTGGCGGCGGCCGAGTGCAGTGTTTTATCGCCGAGACATACGAGTGTATTCGGTGGCGAGCTACCGCGATTAAAAGCGGATGGATTTTTAACTTTTGAGTTTAAGCACTTCTGCAAAACAGCGTTTACTCCAGAACACAAATTAAGTAGTGCTTATAAAGTCAACTTATCCGTCCTTTTCCAAGCAATCCGTTTTGAGTCGGAAGCGGAATCTAAAGTTTCCCGTACGGGATAAGTAAGCAAGAAATCCAAGTAAGTCCGAGCAAAGCCAAAACAGCGCACTTGGGCATTCCGCGGAAGCATTTTGCAGAGCTTTGTCCTTTGAGATCCGAAATGAACAGTCTTCAACAGAGTTGAGATTAATCAAGCTGAGCAGAAATTCTTTTTTATTTCTATACAAATAGAAAGTATAAATTATGACGAGGGTGTACCAACCATAAAATTGAATAGGATTGTAATAGGGATTTACAATTTTTGAATTTATAAAAAAAATATTAAACAATCCGTGTGCCTACCGGGTTAGAATAGTGCCACTCTATGTCTTCCCGCGGATAGAGGCGACTAAGGGAATAAGGGCTTGTAGTACTGTTAGGCGATGGGCTTGCAACCTGACACTAATATATTAGTAAACTTCTTGGCGTGATTGTGCAAAATATGGTTACAGAATCATATACAAGTCTTTATAGTGTTGCTGCTATTTATATAGCTCTGCCTGCCCCACACTGGAATGAAGGCGTAATGTTATGTATGTGTTAAAAAAATACAAATAACAATTAGAAAAAAATATATATAGTTACAACAAATTAATAGGCTTCATGTTAGTTAGCAGGTTTAAATATTGAAACCTGTGTGCTATGGTAACAAGTCTAACCAAAAAACAAGGTTTTAAAAACCGACTGCCTTAGTAGAAAACGGAGATTGAGCCGTGCACCAGAACTGAGTTGGGACTTAAAATTTAGTTTTAACTAGCGACCCGCCCTCGCTTCATTTCACTTTATATGAGTTTTCCATAATACCCGCAAATAAACCAGAATTTATTATACATAAAAAACCTTCCCTGAAACTTATCTAACTGATGGTGAAAACCGCACCAAATTCTATTGCGTGGTTTAGAAGGAGTTATACAGGGCGTCCCACGGCTATGCCACATGGAAGGAAAGTACCTTGAATATTGTAGATGGAACATTTTCCTGAAAGAAGACGTTACTTTAATTTAAAAAACAATTTAAACTGCATTCATACATATTTAAATAATTACATGGTTGAACTGGGAATCAAACCCGTTACACGAGAAAAATAATTACCCTGTATCTTTATTATACCGATCGAAAGACTTCATCATAAGGATGATTTTTTGTTAAATAACATAGTGTCAGAAATAAAAGGAAGACCATGAATTTTCGATCGGTATGATAAAGCTACAGGGTAATTATTATTCTCGTGTAACGGGTTCGATTCCCGGTTCAACCATGTAATTATTAAAATATCTATGAATGCACTTTAAATTGTTTTTTAAATTAAAGTAATGTCTTCTTTCAGTAAAATGTTCCATCTACTATATTCAAGGTACTTTCCTTCCATGTGGCATAGCCGTGGGATGCCCTGTATACCTACAGGACACAGATAAATAAAGATAAAGAGAACTCTGCAGAAAAGTGTTTAAAAATATATAATGAACCCCTATTTTAATAAAACATGAACGCAATCCTACCACCTTCACCTACTATTTTACACCATGCTCGCCATCATAAAAACCACAACTCAGTGACGCCTAGAATATGTTCTCAAATGAAACTCCCACCACCTCTTACGAAGTCCCGGGTAATGAAAGCGAACTCAATAATGCGTCTGCGTATGTCTTTGCTATACAGAATAACTAATATGAGGATATATTTCCTTGAACCTTCCCGGGACAGAATATGAGGGGGAGTGATAATAAGAAAAAGGTCATCCTCATTCGAGTGCTAGGTATATTTAGGATCGCAATATTTTTTGTACAAAACATTTTCAATACATTCGAATTAGGTAGAAACACTTAAATACGGACATAACTCCCAAACAAACTATAATACAAATACGTGATCGAGGTATATTCTACTTGATAACAAATAGATGGGCTAAGTAGGTATAATTTACCAAAAGCATGACTTATTGATAGGAATGACAAGCTACAAAAATGTGAAACATAGGTATTCGTATTTTAGGGTAAAAGCCCGTACGTGACATGTATCAGGATCAGGGGGGATAATTTGGGGATAAGTAATCCCCCCGGAGAGCGGCGCCATCGAAACGCGGCGTGACAATGTGGGGCACATGCCGACGCACCCCATGCTCGCCGGCTTACTGCAATGTCTTTTACCCTACGACAGTCTCCTTTACTGGAAAAATATGGAAGGAATAGCTCTGAAAAATCGTATGGACAGACGTGCCACGGTTTCTTACACCTATTAGAAGTGTGTCATGATTTGGAGCGGTTTTCGTAAGACTGCGTTAGACATTCTAATAACTATTACTGTGTCTACATTACAGGGATTATTATGGAGTTAGTTTGTGGTTCGGGTTACAAATTTTCTATAAACTGCAAATAATTGTGTAATACATAGATACTAGGTATATCCCCGACCCCGACCCCGTGTGGTTGCCGGGTTAGAATAGTGCCACTCCATGTCTTCCCGTGGATGTCGTAAGAGGCGACTCTTGTAGTACTTTTAGGCGACGGGCTTGCAATATGTCACTAATACACTAGTAAACTTCCCGGCCTGATTGTGCAAAACTTGGTTACAAAAAAATAAACTAGTCTTTTTAGAGTTGTTGGTATTTCTGTAGCTCTGCCTACCGCACTCTGGGAATGAAGGCGAGATGTTATGCATGTATGTATGTAGGTACTGTATAATATCAGCTACCTACATGATTAAACATACAGCTTAATACTTAGTATCTCGCGACATTTATTCTAAGCATTTGCAATCTTATTCAAAAATCTAGTGTTTTTTTTGTAGATTTCCAAACTCTAGCACTGACCTAAAAGTATTATATTTTTATTAAATATACCTATCAAAAAATAATTTGCAAATATCTTCATATCTAATTTCCATCGGGATGCAAATAGCAAACTGAGCTTACAGTTACACTTTACCTTCGTATTAAATAACTACTCAGATACCGTCTACCGCATTATGTGGCTTTCAGAGCCACCGCAAATGGTGTTCGACACAAACAAGGGCAATATCCATAGTTCAACATGTGCCCTGGTACGGTTATTAGAGAAGGCAACTTAAGTAGATACAAATCTTAAAAGCCACGCAAACTAATAAAATAGGTCGGTACTGTCTGTAGGAAAAGTTATTGTGTTTAATTGAGAGCGGAATTTGCGGATAGATTAAATCTTCCATTTCAAAATGGATACGAGGCTGGATCGATAGGTCGCGCTCAAAATAAAATGGAACAATGGACGGCCCGTATTAGGACCACCGCTTAAAATGCTTTCCATGTTCCGTCGCATCCGGCAACGCCCGCCGCAGATCCGGCGTGCCGGAACTAAGGACATGCCACTCTAATCAGTGCAGCGCTAGCCGAGACCCAAGGAATATTTCCACTTTTATGGAAACAAATAAACAGCCTGTCAAAGAATCATTAATTTTAGTCGGGGCAGGAAGCCGAGTATGGGGGTGAGCGGGAGCCAGATTGGCCCACGATAAGTTGTTACGTTATGAGCCTACATGGACCTGACATGCCGTTAATAAAGCCCTTGTTAGAGTAGGAACAATGTTGTTATATCATAAAACTAAATGGATTCTCGATTTTAACTTGTGAACCTTAGTAGGTGGATTTAATTACTAGTAATCAATTCACCTTTTGCAGGTAGGTATACAAATATACGTACGATATACATTAATTGTTTGAAAAACTCGTTATGAATTGGATTGGTAATAGAGTTTTTTGCTGAAATGTTTCATTGGCGTATATCTATTGCCGAGACCGATTATAAAAGCATCACTTTTAAAACCAGAAAATGATTTTAGAGTGTTATTTATCGCAGTTTGTTTAATATATTCCTACACTTATTATTACAAATGCGAAAGTTTGTGTGTGTATTAGTTTGCTACTCTTTTACACTGTAACGGCTGGACGGATTTGGATGAAATTTGGAATTGAGATAGCTTATATCCTGGATTACACATAGGCTACTTTTTATCCCGGAAAATTAAAAAAATCCCGTGATACCGATAATCAAGGGCAGAAGCAAGTCGCTTTTTATCAGGTATGGAGATATCTAAAAACCCGAGGCAGGGCCTATGGTGTATTTTTTATCCGCGTGGAACAGCTAGTTGTTAACATTTTAAGAGCATTTATTTATCCTTCTGTAATAATAAGCAAATAAGAAAACTTTCAGGTATGTATTTACAAATGTAATATCAAAATTGTGTCAACACGTCCTAATAAGCTCTTGCCGAACACCTGTGTAGACTTAATCTTACTTGTCAACAATTTTTGTCGCTCAGTTCATTACTTTCATAAACATGTAATCCTAGAACGGATCAAAGATTTAGCGTTATATATGTCACTGATTGCCAAAAGGTGCAATAACCGAGCGTGATTCGGTAAACGACTAATATGGCTCCCCGGAGATGACGCACGGCGCCACGACGGAACTAACTACTGTAGGCCTTATGGTGTAGCTCTGCGGCTCCGGCGGAGTTCCGACACGTTTCGAGAACAATAAACGGAACCCAAGTTCACACGGAAGTCATAACTGCGATTGCCCGTTTGTTACTGAATGCATGGATGAATATTTAAACTTCGAACTGTCGTTGGCTGGATGTTAAAATTTGATCACTTTTAAAGTTTAATTTAATTTACTCATACATTATAGTTATTACAATTACTTAATTATATATCTGGCCTAGTTATACATACATGTTTAGCTAGGTCACGTTTAAGTTTCAAAATGTTCCTAATTTTTGCGATCGCATACCGAATTCTACAATGTAGTTAATTTCCTAAAACAAGTGTTAAATAAGATGTTAAATAGTACATTTTGATGCAAGTGCGGAAAGTTTGTCATTTTACACGAGTCGTGAGGTGTCTTAGCCCGAGCTGCAAGCGAGGGACGAGACTCGGGACGAGTGACAATGACATACTTTCCGCACGTATATAAAACGACGTTTTTTACTAGGTATATTTGGGAAAAAATATCATTCAAAAATAAATCAGTAAGTATATAAAAATGTTACAAGAGACAAATTTACTTTTAATTGACACGGACTTTATAAAATGCCAACGGTTGTGAGCCAAATCACAGATCTATTAACCAGCGGTAACGCATAAAGGTTCATATTGAGCCCAGCAGGGCTGGGTCCGGTTTCGGCATGGTGTAATATCAATCCACCAATACTGAACTATCCGTTCATTCGCAATACTAATTCAAATTCAGCCATCTTAATGACAGCATATTTTTTTAAATATTACCTTTTTAACTTTTATTTGTGTATGTATTTATGTAGTTTTCATATTTTAACTTATATTACCTACATGTATAGTTTCAATGCTAAGTAAATGACGTATCAAAAAGTGGTTGAACATGAACACTCTTTGGTTGGACGCACGGCTTGGAAGTTGAAACAAAATTATATAAAAAAATGTAAAAAGGGAAGGGGATAACACACTAGTGCGAAATATCCAACTTTCCGCACAAAGTGCAGTTAAGAAAGGAAAATTCCCTTGTTCGAAAAAATGCAACATTCCGCACGATATACAGCTACGAAAAGTACCACTTTTTGAGCAACTGTATTAAAAAATAAGTCTCGCTCAGAATAATCCCGTGCAATAGTGATAAAAAATCTAAAACATAGATTTACATTGCGTAAAGCAATTCAATCTCCTAAGCACACATGTGGACTTCATAAATCTCATGTCAGTTGAGTAAAACCGAGCTCTGTGTCATAAATACGGCGGGTATGTGTGTCAAAACATGGGGGATTTGGGCGCTGTCTCCCGGCTCTCCCGCGCACGCCGGCGACGCGCCGCGAGATAATGAAAAAAAAGATTTATGATCAACTCTAATCAAATTTTATTACCGTTCTTACGGTCCCTTGCGCTATTGTACAATAAGCATAGCTATCGAACGAATTTGTAACAGACTGCGAGGGGTGGCCGTTGAATGTTACGAGAAAATAAGAGAGAGGTCTTAAAACGTTTACTTACATAAAAATAAAACAAACACAAAATATTACAGTTAGTTTCTATGTGTATATGTAGTTAAAATAATCGATTTATGCTGGAGTGTTGCCTACTCTCTATCCCTACTGAATACTTAAGTATAGGTCAGATATAGCCGGGTTCAATAAGATGAGTAAGCAAAACGTGGCCAAGTTTCTTTTGCCAAAGGGGTCGTGAGTCGCATTTCCATAAAGTTCTCAGAGCGGAATGTAGTGTTGTAATAATAGCGGGCATATACCCATTCCTACGCGGCGTGGAGTAACAGTACCCCACCTACTCCCTCTAACGTAACCTAACCTAACGTTCCCTCCCCCTCTCGCTAAGGGCCTTCGTGGACCACGTTACTGACCCAATTATACTTGACGAATTTTTTGGGCACATACGATACGACGTGAATGGCAGATTTCGCTCTACTCCGGCCGCAAAGTTTTTGCTGCCCACAAAGTTATATGAAATGGGATTTAAAGGCTTCGTTAAAACAGCAAGCTGCTTTGGCAGCGGATTCGAGAGGATTCATTTGGCACGAAATAAATTTATAGTGGGAATATTGCGACTCTGTCACAATAAATTGAGTTTGTAAAAATAACCTTTAAAGTATAAAATATGGTTACGCCACTTAATTAAAATTTGGTTTGCGTTCAGTTGATTACAACAAATGATATTTATTTTCCACGCCCTTTTAAACATTTTTTTTTAAAGAATGATGATGTTTTAAATAACGTCTTATCCTAACTTTGAAAAGTTACTGAAACTGTAAATAAGTATAGGAAGTAAGATTCCCTAAGAAAAGATTGATTGCTTTCTTTCTACTGAGTGTACGCTGAAGCCCGTTATCTTTCTTAGCTTCTTATTTAAAATTTCATACTTACGTACTTTTTTTGCAAATTCATTATCCGCTTATGACCAACCTAATGAGTCCAAACTCGGTGGGTCTACTTTAAGTCTAGTGGAGATTCTGTCACCACCTTCCGACTCCATCATCTGACCAGCTCGATGATGCCATATCATTGTATTGTCATAGACGTACGTAGCTATACCAAATTTCAGTTAAATCGGTCCCCGAGATGTGGTTCAACTCTTACTTTTAAGATTTGACACAAACATTGCAAGTTAATAAAAAACCTTGTAAAAAAAAATGGCGTTCGTTGGTAATAATCGCGAATCAATTGAGTGGCTGGACAGATCCGGCATTATTTATCTATTTGGTATTATAGAAAAATATTTTAAGAACTTGCCCAGAAAAAGAAAATACAAAGCAAAGTCTCACGGTCAGCTAGTCTGAAAAAAAAGGTACTTACCTATAAACAAATCAAACAATGATCCTGATGCCCAAAGAAATCTATGCTAACCAAGCTAAATAACTACATTTACTTATGTTAACTACTCGGTGTACGTATTTCACTCTTACGGTAAATTAAAAAGAACTAAAATGTCGCACAACTTATTAACAACTAGGACAAGGTAACCCTTCAACCTTTAAACCAATTAACCTTTAAATGCTGCTTTTCCATTAACTTCTGGTATTACCCTCAGGCTTGGTCATTTCATCAGTGCTTTTGATATTAATTGAAGTGCTCCACGCTACAATGAATACAATAATTTCATAATATTTTTATAAAACGTCCTTGAAATATCCCTCGAGTGTGTGCTTACTATTGTCGGAAGGCAGAGGGAGCCGCAAAAGGGCTATTTACGCTGAGTAAAGCGCAATGACTTGAATTAGTTATTCAGTTGATTATGCCTCCCCTCCGGCCACTCTATCATTATCATGAACGCACGTGCCGACTCGTGCACTGCGACCCTTATGTTCTTCAAGGTCAGTATTTATGTCCTTGTAAACTTTATAGTCTAAAAAATATACACTTGCTTCTTTAGTTTCTTCGCTACCTACTGGAAAATTATACGCCACGAGGCACAACATGAAGAACTTTTTAACCGAACACTGTATATTTTAGAATAGAATTCACGTTAATAACATGTTTATTACCTTTACCTACAAAATTTTGCCCGCTACTCCGTCTGCGTTAAACTCGTTTATCGTCGTTCCCTCGAGAAACGTCAAATTTTCCAGGATTAAAAGCACTCAATGTCCATCTTCGGGTTAAAATTAACTCTGTAGCAAATTTTACGTCGATCGATATATAGAGGGGTAGAACCGCAAACAAAGGTTACGGAGCTCTTTGCGACTGTTTTCTAATTAAGTATTAGCAGTAAGATACGTACTTATAGTTCTCCAAACAGGAAGATAAACTACGTGCCAGTGGAATACAAACACCTCCGCAAACAATAACAGTTATGGCATTGTCCGCATCGGTTATGGCTTTCTAGTCATGTAACGTTGTCTGTTGGAAATTCGTTGCATTTGCTGAATGAATGAATGAATGAATGATATTTATTTTCCAAAGTAAGTCACAGTATACATTGCGTGTTATGTCAAAGTATAAGAAATTACATTGAAATCGTCAAAAAATAAGAAATAAAATAAAACATAATCAATAGGAACACAAAAAAAAAAAAAAAGAAGGAATTAGAAGTCAGGATAAAATAATATGGAATTAAAGGATTAATCACCATTATGGATCGTCTTAAACAGAATACAAGCAATAAAAATAAGTCAATCATTAAAATAATATGTCAAAACATCAGAATTAAAAGGCAACATTACATACGGAATCACATAAAACACATCTCAATTATAATTTTAGGTCCAGAAACTCATTGACTGAGTATAATGGATTTTGTAATAAAAGGTTTTTCAGCCGGCGTCCAAATGCTTTGTCAGACACAGACTTATGGGCTGATTGACATCAAATTACATATTAAAAGCCATTAAGGAAAAGTTAAAAACAAACAATAAGAGTATAATTAATTCAGTATTATTCCCAAAGGCACACAAACAGAGGTTTCTCGTTTGAAGTTTATTTTGAACCGAATAGAAGAGCAACTCTTGAGGTCTCCCCTTCGTGGTCTGTTGTCAAATTCTCCTTTGAACTGGCAAACGCCCTGAGCTCAGCAAGTTTGTCGACCCAGTCGCCACTGGGGAAATAACTTGGCCACTTAACTATGTATTATTGTGTGCCCTATAAGTTTCTCTTGCATCAGCAAACGCAATGTTACAGATTCAGATGTCCTACCGCCGTACACAGAGACATTTTAGAGGCAATTAACTCGTTCCTTTTTCAAACTTGTGTATGAAAAATCCTCAATAATGATCGACATCGTTCACCGACTCTGAGTGCGGCCGTTAACGTTGATTTGAAATAAAACTAAATTAAGGAAAATCAAACCCTTTTAACAGTGTGTATTAGTTAAAGGGAGGCCACATACAAGAATGGTGCGGAACCCTTAGTGTGTGAGTCGGACTCGCACATGGCAGGTTTTACTCCTAGATAGGAATATTCTGAAGGAAAAATAAAAATCTAATTTAATGTGACGACGAGATATTTTGAGAAACAATATCTACGTAAGCGGAAAATGTGTTGTTAGCGCTCGCTTTATTTAATATTTAAATTAATATCATAATCTTTTTTCTGTAATCCACCATGAAATATCTGCGCAGTGCATGCGCAGTGATTCTTAATTTTTATCTTTCGTAATAAATACCGTTTGGGAACCGTGGAAGGATAACAAACCGAGCAAGAGCATGTCGGACCATGCTCAGTGTAGGGTTCCGAATCCGTTAAGTACCTACTACAAACACAAAAAACAACAAGTAATAACTAAATTTCGATTTAAAGTCATTTGGTGCCTTATTAGATAATTTTTGCAGGTATTAACACCGCCTGTATCATCGCCTGTATCTCAAAAAACAATGATGTCTACTTAGTCGTGATAGTTTTTCTTTTAAATTCGCTATATGCGTTTTTATTTGACATATTTTTCTGATGTTTTTTTATAACAAAATTTGCGCTTTAATCTTTATATTTCATTAACGGATCCTTAATAGAAAAACTGTTTTCAGAAAACCGAAATATTTATGAAAGACCAGTCCAACGACACCCCGCACTAGGGTAGACGAGAAAATAAAAATACATCGCCACGTTACGTGTAGGTATGTACACTAAAAAAAATCAAAACTTTTCTTTATCACTTTGTTGAGGTGACTAATATGCATATTCATGCCAAATTACAGCTTTCTAGTGCTAAGAGTCCCTGAGCTAGGCTGCGGACATAGCGAAACTATATGGGTTCCTAGTTTGACTACGGAACCCTAAAAATACTTATAATTTTACAAGTAACTATAAACTTGACACGTGACACGGTGTCGTGGTGTGTACGTAGGTACATCAACACATCCTGTAGAGACTGACACTAATGCCGAGAATTGCGCCTAATGTCTGTGACGCCGTGTATACCTAGTAGAATAGAATACCTACTTACATCTACCCCCTTACTTATCAACGATTAGTCCGGATTCTTGTTTCGTCGGATTCTTGTTTCGTCGGATTATTTTTTCTTCGGAAATATTAATATACAATAAAATATTAATATACAGTAAAGAAAATATGTAGTTATATTTATTATTGTAGTATGAATTACCATTTTGTTGCCACTATCGGAAATAACTTAAATTACCTATTTAGAAATTGGTTCGATTACGATTACGATTTTCCTTATAATACTATCCATATTACAATAATATTCACTCACTACAAAACAATTTTAACAATTAAAACTTTCTATAATTGTCATTCTTTCTTAGATGTAGTCATTGACTATGGTCAGGAAGTAGTTAGTTATGATGTTTAAACATTATTTATCTGTTACGGTATTCAATTAAGGACAAACAAACAATTTAATTAATGTACCGAAATGTCTGCCTTTTATTTAATAGATAGGTAAAGCCGCGACATCTCTATAGCTTTCCTTAAACAAAAAAATACGACGAAACAAGAATCCGGCGAATCACGAATCCGACGAATCAGGAACTAATCTTATAATAAACGTAGATTAACCGTGGGTAGCTTATGCCATGCTATGTTCAATATCTGTAATTGTGACATTTGCATCTGACAGAAAGAGCCATAGCATGGCATAAGCTACCACACGGTTATTCCACGTTTATAAGTAAGGGGGTAAGTGTTCGACCTAGTCTTTACACTTTTCATTATTTAAAACGCACATTAGAGGACTATCGGTATCTAATAGTTACCCGCTATCATTATTATCTCAGAAACTAATCAGATGTAACAAGAAATGGAAAAAAATGTTATCAGGGCATAAATATCTGTCCCATGAGATCACGACCCTGGGTGGATTGGAGTGCATGTGCAGTGCGCCCGCGCAGACGCCACCGCGGCGTCGCGGGCGCACGCGGATGTACACACGCACGCACACACGCGCGAGATGAAAGAAGCGCCCGGCCACTTATCGCCTGCACCCGTTTTGATTATGCGCTCGCTGTCATCACCCCGAAATAGACATAAACCGCGGAATGCGACGCCCCATTCAAACGAAATTATACAATCGACGTAATGGCACTAAGACTTAAATCCATTACAGTGTTTTTCATCCAATGCATTGATACTGGTATTTCCAGTAAGTTCGGCTTCTTCATGCACACTCTGCTGGCAATCAGACTACCATTTACCATTATATGCAGACGTAAATTCCACTTTGTTTCGAATATACAGGAAAAGAAGAAGTGATACCAGTAAATCATAAAAATAAACAACTAAATGAATATTAAACGGAACGGAAACAGTACTTACAATAATCACTGTGAATAAATATCGTTATCGGCTTGAGTAAAGCGTCGCCACCGAGCTGATGGAATTTTAACGAGACATTGTGCGTGCACAAGAGCTCACTCCAGTTGATGCAATTGTACATTTTTAAATCAACTAACGACACAGCTCTAAAAAATACTACGCTTGTTTTAAGAGTAACCTTACGACAACATCACTAAAAATATATTACAGGATCCATAAACCGAAACAGAAGCAAAGAGAAAAAAATCCAAGCCTAAGCCAGGTGCAGTTCACATCCGCAGCCGCATCCAACAAAAAACTACGGCAGAGAATAAGAATCCGCTACAGTTTCACTACAACTAAAATCCTGCAAGTAACGTCTAAAGTTTTAGGCGAGAGCGCTAACTTATTGCCAAGATATACGGAAGTTTCTTAGTTCCAAATCCAACTAAAAATATTTGCTTACCTAGCTAAGAAGCCCGTCTTCTCCGCACCGTCCCGAAGTTTAAAACGACGCGAGTTAGTGCAGGTACGAGTACAATTGTATTAAACGAATTAAAGGATCTTGCCTTTTTGTGAGCAATTCAAAACTTTCTGTTGAAGAAATCATGAAGGACTGAGTTTCGTTGTAATAATTGAAAGAGTTAGAAAGCCCAATTCCTACAAGATAAGTGAGAAGGTTTAAGTAAATTTACGAGTTCCTTTTAGCGATAAACTAATTCTGCGCCGACATAGTTGTTACAAATTACCGAGTACAGATATAGTTCATAATCATACGACATCATATATGGTCCGATAAGTTCGTACCCGTTGTGCTTTCTTAATAAGCATATCGATAGGTGCTAAATGACTGAGATTGCTGATAAATACGAACTTCTCCGACCAATAACGACGACGTATTTATTCACTACATCTGTAGTTGAGCATTATATCAATAAAAAGAAAAACATTTGTTTGCTTGTCATATACTTTTTTCCCTTCGTACAATCACAATGAGGATTTCTATAGCATCTCACAAAAGAGCCCTTGGGCCGGTCAATTACGTCGGCTTCTACCTGCACGGAACACCTGTCGTCGCACTGATTCCTCAAAAAGCCATACGCATATACCATTTACGTCATTGTGTTTATTTAACTTGATGAAATAGAAACGGCACGTAAAGTTAGTATTTATTGTTTAAAAAGCATAACATGTTGAGAATTATTTCATGCTATTTTATGCGTTCGACCTTAATAGTTTTACAAACAATAAACTTAACACTTTCTTGGAAACGTAATAAATAGTCGTAAAGTATAATACAAATGGCGATTTATCGCGAGTTCTTAAACTGATCAGTTACTCGTAGTTGTTAATGAGCATAACTTCTGTCTGCAATAGGTACCTATACCTAGAATCAGTTTTTTTACGACTTATTCGAGGACTCTGATCGTTATTCTGGCAAAACAGCTTGAGTGCTAATTCAGGACATGCATGAATATGTTTTTCCGAATCCCATTGGGTCAATAAAGACGTGAAAGGTATCATATCACTACATAGTATAAAACAAAGTCGCTTTTTCTGTCCCTATATCCCTTTGTATGCTTAAATCTTTAAAACTACGCAACGAATTTTGATTCGTTTTTTTTAATAGATAGAGTGATTGAAGAGGAAGGTTTATATGTATAATACTTTAATCCGGAGCGAAGCGAGGGCGGGTCGCTAGTTAGTAATAAACATTAATGGTATTTTACGTTTGTATTAAGATCAATGATGTGCTACTGTAAAAGCTAACGGTATCCATTTATTGTAAAAAATACTATAGGTACTATAAAGTAAGGTAGGTAAGGTATTTAGTAATTCTTATTATAGCATATTTCGTGATAGACCTAAAAAATACCACTTCCCTGACATAAATAATTAATGCTTTCTAAATAGATTGCTAACTAAAAGGAATAAATAAAAACGAATAAATGTTTTCTAAATAGATTGAAACTAAATAGGTACCATCCAAATTTTTTTTTCAACATCTTAAATCATCTTTAGAAAAGTAATTAACAACAAAAAAATAATATCCGGCGGACCCCAAACTACGCTGAGCCTGTATCTTAGCCTATCTTAGGCGCCAGGTGAGTGAAGTTATGCGCATGATCAATGAACTAAACATAAATAATATCCATATGATATATAGCGAATATCGATTTATTTTGTACAAAAACACCAAAAACTCAGAATGCTCTCAATCCCAATTGTTACCCACCTATACGAAGAACAGTGTCTTTGAATTTATAATATTACCTATAATGTGTATGAACCTCGAATAAAAAAGACACTGTGAATTAAATGTATTGTAGGCAAATATGTGATGGATATAAGTAAATTACTTAAAGGTTAAATACATGCTTCTCATTTTATCTAGGTATGTAAAATAGGTATATGCAATACCTAGCAAACATTATAATTTCAGATAATATTTTTGCTCACATAGCCAACGATAATCTTCCAAATGTTAATCGTAATGATTTATAAATGGTAAATTGCCTCGTCCGAAAGCTCATTTAGCCGTGTAGCAGCCCTGTTATTATGTTTAAAAAGTAAAATAAAGCTTCATACTGCAGCTGCTGCTCAACAAGCCAAGAACGGCATTATTTAGTTCAACACGTTTGGCGTTAACATTGTAAAGATATTTATATTTATAATATTTATAAAAAAATCTATGTCCTATGTCCGACCGTCTGTATAGTGGTATGCATTTCGCACTTATTTTTTGGTATAAAAAAGTAATATAAAGGGTTAGGTGTTGCTTTTACAGGTTTTTATTTTACTCTCCGTTTACCTACTTATGAATTATAAAAAGTAGGGTTTACTTATAAGCAAAATGCATTTATATTATAAATTACCTATGTATGGGGCTACTAAGCATGCCGTTTTGTTTCCCACAAACCTATAGCGGAAACTGGTGACGATAAATATCGTCAACGTTTTCTCTTTGCGCAATTATATCACCTTGTACACTATTATTAGTAAAACATTAGTTATACAGTTTCTCGGTCGATAGTAAATATGGTAGTTCCACTGCACTCTCCGATCTATCCAATCGCGTTCAATCAACGTTCGGCCTACCGTTTTAATTGAAAATCGTTTTTGTTGTTGTTGTTGTTTTATATTTGTTCATATATTCCGAAGTCAGCTTTTGTGACATTTAACGAAACGTTTGTTTTTATGAAACAATATCTTCGTGACGGTTTGAAGCAGGCCCACACTATCGTAAAAGTCCACCAGTTTTTTGATTTATATGCTATAAAATTACGGACTCGAATTTGAGAACTTGCATGTCGCGGTGTACCTCAGGGTAATCTTATAAATTTATGGCTTGATTTATTAACGCAGAGCTAAGCCGCTAACCCGGGACAACTATGAACCAACCAATTCCCTTTTGCGCTATAGGCAGATGTCCTTTTAACAATAGCCATAATTCGAACAATATGATCAATCGAATTCGTACTGCAGACCGTAAATAAAATAGACATGAATGTAGAATTTCAAAGTTTTCTGGACTATTCATGTTATAATTACCTACTTTACCTACATGATTATAATCTATTACCATGGTATGCTATCTATAGATTCCGGATATCATTTTAAACTAGCTTAAGTAGCTATACGGAGAGAAGGCCATTTACATATCTCTTAAACTTAGATAGTCTCAATGATATATGTATTATGTATACTTACCTAAGTCTTAAGACCTTTGAAACCACAATGTTTTATTCCTAAAATGACGTTGTAATGGCCATGCAAAAAATGGTCTATTCTTTGAAACTGGCCCATTTGTTCGAGAAGCGTCCGGAAGAGGGTCCCGTGGAGGGTACATAACTTCTCACGAGCCGTGACAAAAGACCGGCGCGAATGTCGATGACGGTTTAATATCCTAGTGCCAAGATAACTTGTTACATACCTACCTACACATAGTATAAATTTTTCAAAACTTAAAATCTGCCGCTGTAATTTTTAGTAAATAAAAATTATTGTAGAGTATACGATAGGTTATAAATGCATTTATTTATTTATGCATGCAAACGAGTCAGTAATAATGATAAACCAAAAATTATACGCATAAAACATTACGAGGGCTGACTTTTAAGTTATGTCGTTTGCAAACCTTCCGTGATTATTAAATAAAAACTAGGTAGAATCATCGTAAAACAATATTCAAAATTCGAAAACAAAAGAATGTCTCGAGATCGGCCGAACCGTTTTAGTACAGCGTCGGTTAAAAGTTGACAAGTCAGTTGTGAAAATGGAAATTAGGGGTTTAACGCGTCTTCAGTGCTTTGAAGAACTGACCACGGTTTTGAATAATAAAGCATCATGCATCTGGACTGTGGAGCATTGGTATTTGGAACGCGGTTGTTCTAGTCTTAGTGATAGGCATCGTGAAGGCCGATCAAAAACACCCGTAACCCAGTAAAAATATTGATGCTGTACGGCAACGGATCGTCAAAGATGGCCATGTAACGTACTGTGAGATAGAAGCTTCATTAAGCATTTCAGGGGAGCAGTGTTCAAAATATTTTGCATGATGATCACTTAGGCGTAAAAATTTGATCTCACGCTGGGTACTACATTTACTTAGTGAAGACCAAGAAACGGCTCGCGTTAGATGGTGTCGCAAAACTCTGCGGCAATTCAACCGAGGAGACTCTAAACACGTTTATGACATTATCAGTCGTGACGAATCTTAGATACTTATATGCCTACGATCCGAATTCTAAACAGTAGTCGAATGTTGCGGTGTCCCAAGATGAGCCAAAACCGACCAAAGTAATACGGTCACGGAGCACTTCGAAAAAAATGGTCGCCACGTTTGTAGCGAAAAGTGGCCACGTTGCGACCATAGTGCTCGAAGATCGTTAAACAGTTTGTGCTGACTGGTATACCACTGTTTGTTTACAAGAAGTTATCGGAGAAATCCGAAAAAATAACCAAAGACGTCGTACCTACTGCACCGCGATAATGCGAGCCCGCACACCGCCCGGCAGCCAACTGCGTTTTTAAAAGAGCAAAACGTCGAAAATCTAGAACACCCGCCGTACAGCCCAGACTAAGCCCTAATGATTTCTTCACTTTTCCAAAAATCAAGCAACGATTTCGTGGTCAACGGTACCGGACACCTGAAGAAGCGGTTGAGAAAACGGCCATTTTGGAGACCCCGACTTCGGACTGGAATAAGTGTTTTGAAAACTGGTTCGATCGAATTAAAAGTTTATTTGAAAAACAATAAATACCATTTAACACTTAAATTGTCTTTAGTTTTTCCAAACGACAGAACTTAAAAGGCACCCTCGTACCTACTAGGTAGGTTACTTACTTTACGAGTATGAAGAAAGCAAAAAAAAAAAACAAATAGAAGCCTGTAAATGTAGTTTTAAGGTGATGTGTGAAATGGAAATATTATAAGTACCTAGATAGGTATATAGCAATCTATTACATTGTGATTAACCTACCTTTGTAGGGTCAGTGTAAATGTATTGATGTTTAGTATGTATTTATCATCGCGCATGAAGGGTGTGCCTGTGTGTGGAAGTGATTTTGATTATTAGTACCTACCTAATCCTACTAAAAAACGTACTTAATCGTCTATTAAGTTTTACTACAAAAGCTGTACAAATTAAAGGAGCACGTACACGGTAACCTACCTAACAAGTAGCTGAGAAACACGTAGAATTCCAATCAAAGTAAAACATCGATAGGATTAAGTATTTATTTGAATCTCAATTTCTTTTTCCTTAACAAAACGAGCTAGGAATGCGGAATAATTAATCAATTATAACTGAGGAGATCCTTTTCTATACCTAAGGTAAGATTTTAAGTTTAGGAAAACGCTGTTAAAATTACGTAAACGAAAAGGTCTTTTTTTTAAGTTTAATCAAATCTTACCTGTCAGAAGAAACAGTATCAAACGCCGCATGTTGGAATCCTTCAAAAGACTTGCAGTTTAGGCCGGAGATATTTGTTCAGGAGCCATCGCCTTCGATCGTCAGGTCAAGTACGAAAAGCCAATGTTTACGCGACTCAGCTGGTGTCTCGATTATGTTCGCTAATTAACCACACACTCGCGCACTGCGGGATCCGCACGCTGCGATGTCAGCGGTCACGAGCTTACGAGAAAAGCTAGACACTCGGCGAAAGCTGTCTTTAAGAGCACGAAATAGAACCGAGTGGCACTTGTCAGCCTCTAACGGTGTTGTTATTCATTCATAACTCGAGTAGAGGATCCCGGGAACGAGTTGACAGTTGTTTTCTGTGATGAAAACATCACACATGTTTCCAGCGGAGCGGAGAGATCTCGCGCGCGATCGCAGCGCACGGCGGCCGACTCGCGAGTTGCGTGAGTAGGCCGGCGCCGCCGCGGGGGCCGGGGCGCGCCTGCGCCTCGCCCGCGCCGCGCTACCTCGGTATTGACCGACGCCTCCTTCCCACAATTCACATCCTTAACTAGGTACTGCGAATTCTCCTTTGAAAAATCCCCTAATTCTTTCTCTACGATTGAGATAGGACACGTCTTATGAGAAGCTCTATGAAAGCCTCGCAGCCTTCTCGTTAGAGCTACAGGTACATGCTTTCCATATAACTTTTCCTGAGCCGGTAACTTTTAATGAAATTACGAGTCGCGAGTCTCGGACCTGACAACGCGCAACTTCTACAACATGGATGCTGAATACAATTTATAACTTTTCAAAAAAGCTTGCGACGGCGTAGCTCGTTGAGCTTTTACTCCGAAGCCGGAGCTCTTTGCTGTTCTCGATTTTCCGATTCCACCACATTTGTTTATTTAAACTTTTATGCATTCAGGTCTAAGTACGCAAACATAATAAAATTGTAGCAATACAAATAAAATGCTTCCTCTGTGTGCCAGCCCAGTCAATTTTGCCTCTCCTTGCTGCAATAGGCTGAAAAGTGGCTGTTGTGATTGATGGATTGTTGATGCGTTGGAGGATTTACGTAGGTATCGAAATATCTCTTCGGAAATTTAAGTGTGCAGAGTAAATGTATAGAGTAGCTGTTGATGAGTATATTTAATTATTATGCTGATTGTTTTGTATAGAGTGCCTATATCGTTTCGAATAAATTCCATTAACATGCTGCGCCGCAATCAATGTTGTTGTAGGTGCGTGTTATACGTTTGTTGACAATTAAGCTTTTTTCGATGACCGGTTTTGAATGAAGCCGTGAGATAGCGGGCCGGCGGCCGTTCTGTGCGACCCCCTGACGTCAACACGTTAACACTGAAATGCCTAAGGAGAACGCGGAATTCCTTCCACTCAGTCCACCAGTTAACTAAAATCATTGGGAACTAGAGCTTTTATAATTTTCAAAGTGTACCCCATACGAAGGTTTTAAAGCGGTAGGTACCTACATACCATACATACCGATGGCCTAAAAAGGTCCTGGAGCTTTGGTCAGTGATCAACACAAGTGCGATATTACCATTTATTACCAGTTCTATAATTTTGTATGTATCTGTAGTTTATATATGAATATATTTAGATATGTTATACGTATATGTCGTTTGGATGTTTGGTTTTTTTTTTCTTACTTTTTTTAAAATATTCCATTTGTTAGTTTAGTTTGCACCGCCTACCAATTTATTTCTGTTTCTTTGAAACTTCTCTTCTTTGTAAGGTTGTCTGTAAGAGATCGCGACTTAGCGATAAGACCGCCTGTTGACTCACTTATTAAGTTTTTATTTCATCATATCAGCCGAAAGACGTCCACTGCTGGACATAGGCCTCCCCCAAGGCTCTCCACTTAGACCGGTCCTGTGCCTTCCGCATCCATCGCGATCCCGCCATCCTTACGAGGTCGTCGCTCCATCTTGTTGGAGGCCTACCAACAGCTCGTCTCCCGGTCCGTGGACGCCACTCGAGAACTTTCTGGCCCCATCGGCCATCAGTTCTACGAGCAATGTGACCCGCCCACTGCCACTGTTTCGCTATTCTTCGGGCTATGTCGGTACCCTTAGTTCTACTGCGGATATCATCATTTCTGATTCTATCCCGCAGAGAAACCCCGAGCATAGCTCTCTCCATAGCCCTCTGAGTGACTCTGAGCTTTCTTATGAGGCCCATCGTTAGCGCCCACGTCTCAGATCCGTAAGTCATCACCGGCAACACACACTGGTCAAAGACTTTTGACTTCAAACACTGCGGTAATTTGGACGAAAAGACACTGCGAAGCTTCCCGAACGCTGCCCAGCCGAGTCGGATTCGACGAGTGACCTCTTTCTCGAAGTTGGACCTACCTAACTGGACCGTTTGTCCCAGGTATACATAGTCGTCAACAACTTCGAGTGCAGAGCCTCCGACAATCACGGGAGTTGGCACAACATGGACATTAGACATGACTTTCGTCTTGTCCATGTTCATTTTCAGGCCAACTTGGTCGGAAACTCTGCTGAGGTCAGCGAGCATAGCACTGAGGTCCTCCATGGTTTCAGCCATGACTACGATATCGTCGGCAAATCGAAGGTGAGTGATGTACTCGCCATTAATGTTGATGCCTCGTCCTTTCCAGTCCAGAACCTTAAAAGCATCCTCCAATGCAGCGGTGAACAGCTTCGGAGATATCACATCCCCTTGTCTGACTCCTCGCTGCAGAGGAATAGGCTCTGTGCTCTGGTCCTGTAGTCGGACGGACATAATGGCGTTTTCGTACAGACACTTCATCACTTCGATATATCGGTAGTCAACTTGGCGCCGCTGGAGAGACTGCAGCACAGCCCAGGTCTCGATCGAATCGAAGGCTTTCTCGAAGTCCACAAATGCAAGGCAAAGAGGGAGGTTATACTCTTCAGTCTTCTGTATAACCTGCCGCAACGCATGTATGTGGTCTACGGTACTATAGCCTTTTCGGAAGCCGGCTTGTTCGGGAGACTGGAAGTCGTCAAACCTGCGCGCGAGACGATTCGTGATGACTCTCGAAAACAGCTTGTAAACATGGCTCAGAAGTGAGATGGGTCTGTAATTCTTCAGCTAGGTGTTATCACCTTTTTTGAAGAAGAGCACCACTACACTTCTGTTCCATGCTTTTGGCTTTCTCCCTTCGTGGAGGACGGAACTAAACAGCGTCTGAAGGCCTTTAAGAACTGGTTTACCACCCGCCTTCAGGAGTTCGGCTGTAATTCCATCGTCACCTGCGGGGCCTTGCCATTCTTAAGCTGTTTGAGAGCCATACTAATCTCGTACAGGCTGACGTCCGGAATATCGTCGGTATAGTGCCGGGTTAGTCTAGCCCTCGGGTCTTTAGCTAGATTTTCAACGGGTGTTCGGGTTGTCGCGTAAAGTTGCCCATAAAACCTCTCGATTTCCCCCAGTACCTCAGGCCTGGATGAAACGATCCTGCCGTCGTCGGTCTTCAGCTTCATCAATTGGCTTTGGCCAACAGACAAATCTCTGGTAAAAACCTTAGAGCCCCTGTTACGCTCAATAGCCTCTTCAATACTTTTAGTATTAAATCGGCGTATATCGCGCTTCAGAGACTTTGATATCTGTCTGTTGAGCTGCCGGTAGCGACAAGCATCACCAGAGGACTGCAAAACCATCTCGCGCCTAACCTCCATGAGCCTAAGGGTGGAGTCCGAGAGCTTCTTGGATCTGGCACGGCGGGTCTTAAAGTACTTAGACCCAACCGCATGGACAGCTTCCACAAACCCGTCGTTGAAATCGTCCACGTCACTTCCTAGGCATTCGAAACGGTTTTGGAGTTCGAGCTGGAAGCTCTCGGGGTTTTGGAGCTGGGCGGGTGCCGGGCGGAGCGTAGACTTCATCAGTCGAGACCTTTCAAGCTTGAACTGGATATTCAATGAGCCTCGTACCATACGGTGATCACTCCCGGTTTTAACCGCACTGATCACGGAGACATCATTGAATATGTGCTTCTTCGTCGACATGATAAAGTCTATCTCGTTCCTCGTTACACCATCAGGGCTCATCCAGGTCCACTTCCTATGCTCACGTTTTCTGAAGAAGGAGTTCATCATATAGAGTCCCTCCTTCTCCATAAAACTGGCCAGTAGGTGACCCCGGTGATTCCTACGCCCCACTCCAAATTTCCCAACCTTCAGCTCTTCACCGTCTCGTTTGCCCAGCTTTGCGTTGAAGTCCCCCATAACAACCGTGAAGTGAGTTCTGGAGCTATGCATGGCTCTGGAAACATCCTCATACACAGCCTCCACCTCATCGTCGGAGTGCCTCGAGGTCGGAGCGTATACCTGTATGACCTTCAACGAATAACGTTGAGTCATTCTTAGTACAAGGCACGCTACCCTGCTCGACACACTCTCGATCTTCACCACGTTGTTTACGAGGGACTTGTGGACGATAAACCCGACACCTCCCTGGGACTGTTGGTCGCCCTCCCGGAAATAGAGCAGGTTCCCGGACTTCAGGGTTATCATGTCCTCGCCCTCTCTACGGACTTCTGATAACCCTATGATTCCCCATCGCAACCTGCTCAATTCTTCCTCCAGTTCCAGTAATCTTTCGTCGGTCCGCAGTGTTCGACAGTTGTATATTGCCAGGGCCAAAGGTCGTCGTTTTAGGTAGCCGGGTCTCTGCCGGTGATTCACTGAAGCACCCCCTGCCCCACCGTTACCATGGCCGCTACCGGAGCCAGGAATAGCAGGGCCGCCGGGGACTAGGGGTCTGGGCCGATATTGTGGATTCATTTTTTAATTTGGGGGGAAAATGCCATAGTCGCCACGCTTGGCAGACGGGTTGGCGACCGCAGTAGTACCTGGTAGTTCGCGGAGGACGCTGCTGCCCATCCCCCGGTTTATCCCTTAGTCGCCTCTTACGACACCCACGGGAAGAGATGGGGTGGTGCTATTCTCGACCGACACCACACGGCACCTATGCAAGCAGTTTCGATTCGATTAAGCAATCCGTTAATGAAATATTAAGCTTTAAAGCGCTAATTTTTGCTAGAGCCAAGTGCGTTCGTAATTGTACTCGTATTGTTGGCGTCTTATTTAGTTGACGGTAAGAGCGTGATTACAATTGAAAAGCAAGGTGGGCTGAAAAATGCAATAGATAAAGTCCCAGTAGCTTCATTGATGCAGCTAATATAGAAAACAAAGTAAATTTTGCTATCCGATTCCACATAATAATAGAGAGATAGGTAAACATAGGTATCACCCCAACAACTTTACTATCGTCATTGAAAAAAACCCGTCAGAGAGACGTTAGCACTTTCTTGCAGGCGAAATATCAGCTACTTTAGATCGCCCAAGTACCTAAACGTCGGCGTCCGTCGACCCCACCACAATTTGATATGAGAATAAATGTGATCCGCACTCCGACCGTAAGCATTGACCTTTGAACGACCACCACATCGATTCACGTAAGCGGACGCGACATCTAAATTGCACGGAAGGTAAACACGCGGTGCGGCATCTATATAAATCACCATAGGTAATCCCCCTTAACTTTTTTTGGGCTCGTAAGGCAAATTGATTTAGCGAAGAGTTCTTGGCACCGTTTCCCGGTTTTCATTCGCGTTACAGGTGCTTTATTATTCACGCCTAGGCGCATGTAATTTGTTCATGTGGTCGCCCTTCTTTATAAGACAGTAGGTACCTATCTACACTAGTAATATGAGACAAGGGTCTACTTCTGGAAAGGCACTTTATTTTAGTAGTTACAAAAAATTCTTAATTACCTATGGGCGATGAATAAAGTATCGAAAGTAATCGTAGCGAGATCTTTTACGTAAATTATGTTCCAGAAAATTGCATCATTCGAGGTATGATATAGGTAGTGTAGTAGGTACCCAACATTTTTATGAGTTAAAACTCAAATGAGAGCCAACCAAGAAAGATTTTCTCTTAGTTGACATAAAACGAATTACAAGTTAAGTACGATATTACTTATATCAACCAAAGCTGATAGTAACAATAGGAAGTTCTGCAGTAATTTAACTAACATCATAGTTGATGTAGGTATCTCGCGTCTTGGTAGGCTCGTATGGAATCAAGACGCGTATGCACAACAATCACGATCTTGGGGTGATTCTCTCAACACAGCGCTGCGTCGATCTTAAACGTGAAGTTTTATCTGGCAAGTTTAAGAAGTCCCGTCGGAGCGTACAAAACACAATACATTTTAGCCGGTAAGTCGAGTTCAGTGTCGCATGAAGCTGCCTAATTGAGAAGGCACGCGGTAAAATGTTTTTTATACGCTCTGACGGGACTTCTTAAACTTGCCAGATAAAACTTCATCTTTAAGATCGACGCAGTGCTGTGTCGAGATAGCGACCATTTTTTTTTCAGTGAAGTAAATAAAACTACACGATCCGATCATAAAGTAGGTAGGTACCTAGGTTTACAGAACTCTCGAGACGATGCCGCGACGTCGCGACGTCTTAGAGGGCAAATTCGTATTTGTAAGTAGGTACTACGAGTACCTTAGTAGAAATTTATATCTAAAATATGGTTACACTAACTTTCATTCATCATTATTATAAACGGTTATCTTGTAGGTACATCTTCTAACCAATTTTTTTCTAACTTAGAAAAGGCGAGCATACAAACCACCTGCACCATTTTAAATTCTAATTTTAATTAATGGCTTTCACAGAGCTGGGTACGAATCTGAGCGGCTCAGCCTGAGGCATAATCGCCCCGCGCGGCGAGCTACTCGCGAGCCAGATTGCTGCACATAAACATGCGCGTGTGAGGCAGCGTGCTCGCCGCAAGCCGACATTTCAAAATGGCTTAGGATCCGACGATAGCCGCGGCTGCGTTTATCATAATCCACCCTTTTTGAGGTGCTAAGGTGAAAAGTTCTTTATACACTCCCACGGACTTATTAGAGAAATAAGTATACCTACATTCCGTCCTACACTCGAGAGCAAAACTTTCGGGTCACTATAATAAATTATAATATTTCGAAAACGAATACACCCAGCTACGTAAAATAAATTGAACCTTATAGACAATTCAATCCTCCTTAATTACAGGTATTAAATTTTATTGGTAATATGAAATAATGACATTAAAAAAAATATTTAAAACCAAATGATCGTTTATGAAATAAAGAACTTTTCCCATTTTCCATTTGTAATTGCTTTTGTTTTCGTTCTGTCATGAAATGCATATATAAAAAGGGTCCCAAATGTTCAGTGGTCATTATTAATGTAATAAATATGTCAATTACACCCGAAGAATGCACGAGAATCCTTACAATACTGGAAAACGGCCGAAGCCAGCGAGATACTGCAAGAATAGCCGGAGTGACGACTAGAAACTGGTTCGAACTTACGCAGACCAGGAGGAGGCAGACCTAGCTGTACAACGGTACGGGAGGATCGATATCTAGTCAATACTATGCTTCGAAATCGATTCCTTACGGGAACTGCATTGACACAACAATTTTTACGGCTTGGTGGGAGCAATCCTAGTGCTTGGACTGTAAGACGGCGACTTGTTGAAGCTAATTTGAAACCCTTTAGGCCCGCAAATGGCCCTAAACTGGAAAGGCACCATCGCACAGTAAGACCAATTTATGCACGCGAACACTCTGATTGGACACCTGAAGATTGGTCAAAAGTTGTTTTCAGACGAATCAAAGTTTATGCTGTATCAACACGACGGAAGGGTGAAGGTGTACAGAAGGCCAGGAGAACGATTCATGCAAGCCTGCATTGCAGAAAAGGTTGCGTACGGTGGCGGTTAGGTACTCGTGTGGGCTGGGATTTCTGCAGAAAGCCGAACAGAGCTAGTACTGATCGAAAACGGTACTCTAAATGGCGTAAGATACGTGGAAGAAATCCTAAATGAGCACGTCGGTCCATTTATGGCAAGGCTCGGTGAAAATGCTATTTTCATGCATGATAATGCCCGTCCCCATACTGCTCGTGTAGTACAAGACTACCTGAACGATGTGGGTATTCGCCGCATGGAATGGCCGGCCAGGAGCCCGGATCTCAACCCGATCGAGCATGCCTGGGACGAGCTTGGACGACGAGTAAGGCAAAGAGTACCTCCTTCAATGACGCTTCGCGAGCTCAAAAACGCGTTGGTAGAGGAATGGGAGAACATTCCTCAACTGTGCTTCAGAAACTTGGTGTACAGCATGCCGAATCGCATCGCAGTTGTGCAGGCTGCACGTGGAGGCAATGCCAAGTATTAAAATGTGTAAAATTTGGATAATTATATAAAAAAATCAATATTTTCAATTTTGTTTTTCAAGTAAGTGGATGCCATTTTTACTTTTTATATTTTATAAAATTAAACGAACATTCAGTATTAATTGTAATGCATTTTATTTAAGTGACATTAAAATGTCGTTAAAGTCCAGTTTAGTTTATTAGGCTAGCTGTATTAGTTTTTGAGATATTGAAATTTATGTTAGTGACCCGAAAGTTTTGCTCTCGAGTGTATATAAAATATTTTTTAAACTCCATTATAAATAGGCTTTTTTTTTTCATGAAAACTGATGTCACACAATTTGATTGCCTCTCCACCTCCTAAACAAAATCCTACAATCCAGCCTAGAAGAAATGTTCAGTGTACATCGCTAAGTACCTACACTCGGCGTCAATAAAATCGCACCTTTTGCAATTTTGAGTTCAAGCAGTTATAAACCCTATTTCATCAAAGGTAAGGTGTGACTGTGGGGCCTCATTTTAAAGGTTACTGATTCGTCTATTGAATTAAAATGTGATATTCATTACCGAGGATATAAAAAAATCAATCTTCATGAAAAACAAAAAAAAAACATTTATTTACGTTAATTTACACAAGTTGAAAACACAATAAAATTTAAAAATACAGCATAACAAATTCTTAAAACTAAACTTAAAACCTAGTGTTGCCTCCCCTAGCCCTAATTACAGCCTCCATGCGATCCTTCATTGACCTCACTAACGTCACGCCGCGTTTTTGAGGGATGTCATTCCACTCCTCGAGGACAGCGTCCCGAAGCTGTTCAACGGTGGCAGGGGCAGTATCACGAGACCGCACCCGCCGTTTCAGATCATCCCAAAGGTGCTCTATGGGGTTCAGGTCAGGACTTCTCGCTGGCCACTGCATCACAGAGATCCCAACCTGATCCAGGTAGTCCCGAACGATCAACGCCGTGTGGCAGCGGGCGTTGTCGTGCATAAATGTGAATTCAGGCCCGACAAAACCAGCATATGGGACCACATGGTCCTCCAGGATCTCTGGGTGAATCAACTTTTAAGGTACTCCCCAATTTTCGACATGTCTCACTATGTCACCTTAATTTGGTAGAATGCAAATTTTTTTTTTGATGTGGTCAATATATTGATTAAATCAGACAATTAAACTTACTTTCTAGCTGACAATTTTAAAAATTCTTCTATGATTTACACAAATATATCAGGTAACGCAGGGGACGACGTTGTCCCCGGGTTTTGTATGAAAAACGTGCATTTTCCACTGCGTTACCATGTTTTTACAAAATTATAGTATTGGTTTATGATTATGAATAGTGAAATCCGAAAATCTGATTATATAATTTTAACATGTGTAAACCATTATCAATCTCACATATTCTAGTAAGTTTTTATTAGCGTGTAGAAAAGGAGGACTTTAAAAGTTGATTCACCCACCTGTGATGTAGCGATGACCATTCAGGGACCCCTGGCCACGTCCACCTCCAGTGCGGGAGACGCACACAAGGTCGGTTTTGCCCTGGGTTGAAATACCGCCCCAAAACATGCAGGATCCTCCTCCGTAGCTGACGGTCTCTTCAATGCAGACTTGTGAGAACCGTTCCCTCTGCCTCCTGTATACTCTTCTACGCCTATCATTGCAGTAAAGGCACACTCTCGTCTCGTCGGAAAAGAGGACACACTTCTATTGGTCAAACGTCCAATCAAGGTGTTCTCGGGCAAACTGAAGTCTGATGCGCCTATGCTCTGCCGTCAATTGCGGGCCCCTAGCAGCCCTACGGGACAGCATTTTTTTCTCTCGTAGCCTTCTCCTGATTGTGAAGACGCTCACCGACGTCCTCCGAGCTGTTCGGAGCTGCGGTTGAAGCTCAACAGCGTTGGAGAATCGATTCCGCAATGACGTCGACACGATATAGCGGTCGTCTCTGACGGAAGTGCAATGTTGTCTCCCAAATCCATGTTTCCTGACGTAGCCTCCAATCTCCTGGAACCGCTGAGATACTCGAGCTACCCCAAAACGGCTTATGGCTGATTTACACGTCTTTAGTGCTTTAGTTGTTAACTAAATTTTTACTATTTTTTTACTAAATTAATGCATGTAAACAGTCAAGTTAGTAACAAGTTGCAAGTAAAAATTTAGTTGTCTACTAAAGAGTTGATTTAGAAATAATTCTGTTTTTTTGTTTAGTAGGTGGGCGTGAACTAAATTACTAAACACATTTAGACAGGAAAAATAACCTATGTAGTACTTTTTTAGTTAAGTACTTTAGTAAACCACACCCGTAACCCGAAAAAAAAAACCCATACAAAACCATAAATTACTTTACTCTTTGGTTGAGGTTTTATATTTTTTTCTTTGTCAGCAATTGCCTACTCCAAACAAACGGGTAATATTCTAAAATTTTACGATTTGTTTACGTTGTTGCTGGTCCATTTTGAACTAACTACTAAATCTGGGCTAAATATTGTCATTTCACGTATAAACTGTTACTAAAAATTTAGTGACTAAAAATTTAGTAAAAAATTACTATACAACTAAAGCACTAAAGACGTGTAAACCAGCCATTAGGTTGAGTTGCCGAGCAACATTAGCCTGCCGTAGTCCTGATTGCAGTAGTGCTACCACTTGAGCTGCTTCTTCTGCCGTGGTATCCATTTTTCAAAGCATATTCTTACTGGAGCTGTTCAGGTGTGACCTCTTTGATGTCTGGATAGCAAATGACCCATAATTCATTGTTACCCCCCCTTTTATACGTGTCCAGGGTGGCACAATTAGCGATCCCACAAATCAGTATTTCTGCACTTTTTTTTAAAGACGCCAACATTTTGTGATCATTGTTTTTGAGACAAAGAACGATATGCGTTTTTAAAGGTCATTAATGGTGCTTTCAAATGATACTCATATTGATAGGGTTACAATAATTAAGTTAGGTAAGAGCTATATTCCCTTGAAGTCAAAATTGCAAAAGGTGCGATTTTTTTGAAGCCGAGTGTATATCTACGTAGCCCACATATTATTATTATCAAGACAAGACAGTGGATTGACGACGCCACTTAAAACTGTGTTGTCGCCAACCGAACAAAGTTGGCAAAGAAATACCCGCAAGCGAATTAATTAGAACCAAGGACGGTCCATGTTCTTGCTGTACAATGACTCAGACGCAATAATGTGTCTGGCTCAAGTTTTATCTAAGTTATCGGTTGAGAGGATACTAAGGGGTGCGAGAACGTGCAGTTCAATACGACAAACGCGACACTATTTCTAATACTTGACCCAGTTAGAACAAGCTTGTCTAAAGATATGGAGTTGAAAATATTTTCCATTATATCATTGAGAGCTTTTTCTGATTAGAACTAATGGGAAGCGATTCCAAGCGCATTTGAAGGAACCCAAGCTTGAAATAAGATTTTCGCTCACTCGCTCGCATTTCAATGGCCTACCTAATTACAGTGACTGCAAATTCTTGGGACAAATAACTAGGGCCAACCGGCCCCTAACAATAAGGCTATGCAGACTTCTAATAAAAAGGGTATACTAAGCGTATACTGTGAAAAAGAGTTATACTAGGAGAATTACTGACAATTTAAAAACCCAAGACTCTTACTTAGCACTAGTTTATATATTGTCTCACCTATCCCTCAGTGAGTTTATAGGATAGCATAAGGTACATTCCTTAGGATGAACTTTTTGTAACTTAAGGGGTTAAAAACTAAATCAGACTGGAACACAATTGCCAAATTTTATCACTCAAGAGCGACATGAAGATTTTCACAAAAACCCAACTAACTTAGGAAGCCATCTAACTGTATCAAATTTCTATATCTCAAAAGATATTGTTTGCAAATAGTTTCATTTATAAATTATATATAGAAATAAAAGTTTTCAGTAAGTATTTAACTATTTTGTATAGTTTAGGAGGTACTACAGGCTTGACCTACCTTCGTTAAATCTAGCCCCGGTCTCATTGTAATAAAGTAGAATTTTGTTTGGGCGTTTCGGTCATTCAGTGGAATGCCATTGAAGAAAAGGGCAGCCTTTTCTGGCTCGGTCCGGAAGATGTGCCCGATGCTGGTGCTCTCATCATGAGGTAGGTGCATCCAGTCCTGGCCCGCGCGGGCTGTGACAGCGCCATCTATCTAAAAAGTTCTTCTCAATCTCCGTGTAATCCGTGGTCTCAAGTTCCTTACATGCACACGAACAACTACCCAACTAACAATTAAGCTTACTTCAATTCAATCTGTAACTTCTACCGCCATCTAGTGGAAATCGAATACTTCACGTACAACACCTAACGGGAAACAGGTTGAAATTCAGGCCATAACCTCCAGAGTTCGAACTTATTGAGCTCAGAAGCGAGGTAAGTAATCTTAACGTAGGGCAATTGTGTCCATCCCGTGGCAACCTGTATCGCGATTGTGGCCGAAAATTATATAACTATCAACGTTTAGTTAAATATTTTACAATACAAAATGTTTAATTGTAAACTAGCGTAATCTAACAATAAAATTAAAACCTCTATTAATCTAATTAAGGTGAACTGTCAAGCACACAACGCTATCTTAGTGTCATTAAAATTAGTAAAATCGCTTACGAGATGGCGCTTTACATACCCCTGACCGGAATTTCGGCTCCCAGGTTAAATGTTAGAATTTTAAGAACTCCTGGTGTTTATTTAATACTGTGCAAAAATTCACGATATATGGCGTCTTGAGATGGCGTCAACGAGATTTCACGATATTCTGCAGTGATAAGACATGCCAATTACCTTTTACGCGAGATCTTTGATCTACCTTTGATATACATACACAGTGGAAAAAAATCGAAAACATTGAATACTGATTGGGATAGAAATAAAAGTTAAAACTAATATTTTTGGATTTATTTTGCTAGACTATATTTCTGGTTTATTTAATACATAAAACAAATCAATTTACTTGAACATCTTGCTTGCCAATCTTAGATTCACGAAAAGCCTGTAAAAACTGCTTCCTTATTTCAAATGCGATCACAGCCGCCGCCATGCCCGTGTTGAGACTGTCGATGCCTCTTTGTAGAGGGATGTTTACTCGCAAGCCACTTTTAGCTACTGCTAATCTGAAGACAAATTAATTAAGATTGCATTAAAAGGCCACCATTTGCTCAAGTCCATAGTGTTCCGATATCTGGAACTCAGTAACCATCACCTCCAAGACTCAGAAACAAACACGCTTATCACACAAATATTTGAATCAAACCTGGGACTGTTAGCTTCATAGGCAGTGGCACTACAAACTAGGCTGAACATGTCATAATTTAAACCTATATTTGGCGATGTACATCACACTATTCATACCATAACATCAACTTTTTGTTTACTGTTTTCAGTTATAAAATCTAAAGAGGCTTGAATTCACTTTTTATATTTTTGTCAAATAAAGGGTAGTAGATAATAGGTCTAATAATCACTTTATTAACACCCCTTAAGTATTAGGCTTGTAATCATTATCTTTGACACAAGAAAATTAGAGACACCCATTTTTGAATTGAGTGATATGTCTATTTATTTATCTTTTATGTTTTGACTGTTAAAAATTCCCTTTTCATAAAAAGAGGAGTTGTGAATAGGATTCATAGCCACAAAACATGCATATAACATAGCATGCAAATTATAAACATGCATTTTTCTTACCCATAGCTATCTTCACTTATGCCCTCAGTCTCTCCACCAATTATAAGAGTTACATGTCTCAGAGATACATAATCAACACCATAGTATGGTAAAACTGGTAATTGAATGCCTTCAACCAAGTTTTCCTTGTTTTCAGTGCTAAAGCCAAGGTCAACCTTAGCATTGCTGTCTGCAATAAATATTGTTGTATCTTTAACAAGATGACTAGACATCTCTTCCCATTGTATGGAGTTGTAAATAGGCAGGCGAAAATGTGCTCCTGCACCACTTCTTACAACCTTTGGGTCCCAGACATCAACACATCCTGTAAAATGAAAAACAAATATTTTAGAAAGTACTTACAAAAATAATATTTTACCTCTACCTAACCATACTAACCAACAAAACAAGTACAACACTTTATAAAAATTTTTTTTTGCTTCCAATTAAGTTCAGATTTTAATTCATGACTTTCAATCACATTACTGAACACCTCATATGCCTAGGCACAGAACTATTTATGTATCAAATGTTTTTTAATGTGCCATAGTATTTCAATACTAATTAAGAGTAAACACAGACACAAACTAGGTGTATAAAATAGCACAAGATTCACACTAGGGGTTCTGAATATCCAAAAACTATAAAATAACAAATGTTTTCCAATACCAGTTTCAGCAAATAGAAGAACCCATATTTAATTTAAAGTCATACCCTTTGTTAAAAGTACTTTTTCACACCCGACCCCCACAGCAACTCTCAGGATTGCACCCAAATTGCCAGGTTCTCGGATTTGATCACAAATAAACTGTATTGGTAAAGGCCGGGAAAGCATCTTCACAGTTTCTGGTGTAGGTGTTTCAAAGATTCCTGGAATTAATATGATCAGATGTTTATCTTTCCGGAGTGCAGCTGTTCATGTTCATAGAGAACATTGTCAATCACTACAGATTAAGTTTATTGAGGCATGATTAACAATGTTTAAAGGAGACAGGTAGTTTAAATTTTTCGTAAAAATAACTATACAAACCAAATATTCCTGGAGATGTTTCCACATTAGACCACATTGAGATCTCCTTATATGAGGTCTTGAATATTTTCACTCCAGTCTTTGGCAAAAAAGGTCTCAAGTTTATCAGATCTTCTGCATTACTAAATATTATGTATTTCAAAGAGCACTTCGCCTCTAGACCATCAACTATTAATCTCCACCCCTCAACCAAGATCTGTCCACTGCGCATTCTATCCTTCTTTGACTTTAACTTGACAAGAAGAGAACTAAAAAATAACAACAGAATTGTAATACAGCTCAGATTCATTAAGTACGTAATTTTGTAATAAATATGCAATGCAGCAATGAGCAACAAATGGTGGATTAAAATATAAATTGCTTATTAAGTTGCACTCAGATATACCTTAACCAACCATCATTATCCTTCAGTTTTTCATAAATCAATTCATCATTGTCATCAAACACTTTAGTTTGACTTAAGTAAAATGTTCTTTTTTTCATAATTTCATTCCTTTTCTGCTTAATTTCTTTAGTTTTTTCTGGAGTAAAAACCTTCAACTTTTTTGGACTAAATTTTTGTGTCAAGCTACTTTCAACATAACTTGTAATTTCCTTTTGTTTTGTTTTATTAAGTAATAGTGGATCCAAGCTGATAACTTTTTCTTTTTTTAGCTTTACTTCAGAATCAGACTCGTACGGTAAAATTACTTTAGCAGGATTTCGGTGGGTCCATCGGCTATATAACCTCACTGTATCGAATTTTGGCTCTCGCATAAGCATAGCGATACGGTGCACATTTCTAAACGTCATTTTTCCAGTTATAACAAACTATTTGAAAGACAATTAATTAGTAACTAACAATTTACCGCATGGCTCCCAAAATAAGTTTAGACAAAACATGAAATTTGAATAAACATAACAGAATTGACAGCTGTCATTTAAAATGGTTTTTTTTTTATGGTTACGAGTTCCTCGGCGATCTTGGCCAATAGATAAGATAAAGGAGAGAAGAGAATGGATATGGCACGTTGACATATACAAATAATCAGTTAGAGTCTGCCCAGCGAATCGTGTCACAAAAAAAGCCCGGCAAATTCAAAAAATCTGAAACCAATATTAATGTCCGTACACTAAATAAACGGATTTGATAGATAGAAACAATCATTTAACATTGCTGACAAATGAAATAGTATCAACTACGTTTAGTATCGCCTAATCCATCTTATCCAACTGCTGATTTTTGAATTGCCGCCCTTTTTTTGTAACACGATTCGCTGGGCAGACTATGTGGGTGGATTCGCCTTTTTGATTATTTCTTAATATTTTTTATTTTTTTTGAAAATCTTTTGTTTTTGCGTGTTTAGCGACTGAAATTTAATGATATAATAATAAGCTTTAAAAACCTGCAGGAGGGACCATTATCCAATCATTAAAAAGTTATTGGTCTCCAAAGTTAACTGCTTGAAATGGTAATGACGTTAGTAGTATGGAATGACTATTTTATAAATGGTAATGATACTAAGTAACTGGTAATGACGCATATTGAAATAATTTTTACACTCATGTTTACGTAATGTATTTATTGAAAATAAAATAAACTGTACGACACAACGAATACGTAAATAAACAATTTCTTCAAAAAATCTAAATCTTGTTTCTATTAATATAAGCTCTTTGGTAGAAATCATCATGATTTTGGTACAATTTTCTTAAATTTAACTAAAATACGTACGATTTTGGATCAATTTTCTTAAATTAAACTAAAATACGTACGATCTTGTCCTTTTTGTGTACCTTTTAAACGACCAAACGTATTAAATCTTAATATTAATGTTTAAAGTAACTTACGTAATTTAACAATTTCTTCAAAACATCTAATTTCTATTAATATAAGCTCTTTGGTAATCAACATGATTTTGGATCAATTTTCTTAAATTAAACTAAAATACGTGCGATCTTGTCCTTTTTGTCTACCTTTTTTACGACCAAACGTTATGAAATCTTATAATATCAACTCCGTTACAATTTTACATATAAAATATAATATAATGAAATGATCAAAATATATAGCCATTACGGAATATAAAAACACAATAATCTAATAAAAACAATTAAAAAAAAAGTAATAAATCAAATTCTAATAATTCGAGATATTATCATAATCTTTGAATCAATAGCCATTGTTTTTAGACTTTTAAGTTTTATTTTTTGTGTACAATATCAGTTTTTTTTACTATGATAAGTTTATTCGACAGAATCCTTATATTTGAAGGACCCGCGACATTGACATTTGTTTCAACTCTTGAAGTCGATGCCTTTGGCGTGTTTGTAATGTTGCTAAGAACTTTATTATCGTGACTTTTTGAGGCTATGAGAGGTTTGTCACAAATAGACGGGGTTAAATTTGATTTAGGCAATCTTAGAAAACCAAGATGTTTCCCGTGCAAACATATAAGTAGTTCCGCAGCCACACTCAAAGCAACTTGCTTTGCGATAAGTTAGATTTTGAGTCCCTTTATTCCACAAAACTTGATGCAAAGCAAGGGTGCCTTGAAATGTTGGTACTTTTATTGGGAACTTTTTATCTTTTTCTTTGATGATTGCCTCAGACATTCTCCACGTTATCTTTGATCACACGCAAGAACTTATCATAACTGCTTTGAAAATCCTAAAGAAGTGCCAGTTTGTCATTACCTGTCACGTAAAATCATTACCATTTACACGGAAAAAATGGTAATGATGGCAATGGTGATGACGAAAATGGATTAATTTCAAAAAACTCTAAAATGAGTGTTTATAGCAGAAAACTCGTCAGCTATTTTGAGAATATACACAATATACATAAGCACACAACATGGAACAAAACAATCTAATGTTATCTTACCATGTTAACTGTGTTTAATGGCAATGACGCAAAACTGTGACAAACAACTTTTAAAACTTTGTTTAGGGCCAAATAACGTATTTTTATTACTAACAACTTGACGTGCGCTCGACTCCGCTTTGTAGTAGGGACTGAGGAGTGGGATAAGCGTGGCGGTCCAGGTAAGCATAAGTAAGTATAAGCCGCGTAGAACAATAAAAAAAATACTTTGACGGTAACGCAATGGTGTTGACGAATTTCCGTGTCAATTTTTTAAAATATTTTTACTCTTAGACCGTATGTATTTAACTGCATGGTGATTTTTCATACCGGTCAAGGCAATATGTATTTACTTAATTTAAAACAAAAAAACGCATTCCGTTCGGTGGGTTTTCCAAAAAAAAATATACAAATAACTATACCTCCAATATTTTCTGATATGGTAATGACGTTTAGGACGTGTTTAATTAATTTTAAAATCATGTATAATAAACAAAACATTTTGTATTGCGGCGCATTATAGCGAAATACTTACCCTAACGTTCTCCTAAAGAATTAATAATAAGAAAGCAATGTGTATTTTTTTATTGCCCGGAACAAGTCTTACTATCAAAAACGCGAAATGACCCATGTAAATACTATGCATCCCGACATCGAACACTCAAAAATAATGTTATCTCTTTTTAACTTAGTTCTATGTTCCTAAGTAAAAAGAGATGACAGTACGTGTTCTATGTTCCTAAGTAAAAAGAGATGACAGTACGTCAGCCAGTGCAATAATAGCAACATTTATAATTTCGTTGCTTTAATACAAAAGAGCCACAAATCAAAATGAATCTTTGTTGCATTTAAATTCGGAACGCTATTTACTTAAAGTTTTAAATCAAATTGTATTTGTTTTTAATTTGAGGCGCTTTTGTATTAAAGCAGCGATTTGTCGTTCATACAAATACCTAACGTGCCTAAAGTCAGCCATGTTGAATTACCTTGTCAAGTATCTGATGTGTAAAACCGTGCCGAATTCACTTAAAAAAATATTAATAGATTTCTATCTTGTTTTCCGTATTATATATTGCCAAAAGTTACACATGGATTGAAAGAGAAACTTCATCGTAACATTACGACAGAGACATCTCTTAAGTGTAGTTTGTTAGGATGTGGTGCAAGAAATAGCAAAAATCAGAAATATTGAACATTTCATCGGTAAGTTTAAGTTTTTGTTAAAATATTGGTCAGTGTGTCTTTATATACGCAACACGCGAATAGGCTACAACAAATTAAGGGAAATAATTATCAAACTTTTAATACGATCTCTTTTATTTTTGTTTTATGAGAAGAAACCGTATTTGTATTAGATCATATTTGACAAAGTTATGAAAATTTTAAAATACTATGGTCATTGGTCTTTATTTGTATAAATAAATATTTAAAAGTGAAACGTGAAATACTAAATATACCTACTTTTTCATATAAACATAAAGTAGGTACAGCAAAATCTATTAACTTTCGCCTCTTGCTTGGTAGCGTTTGATACTGACTTGCATCAAAATGTTTCGAACATATGGAACTAGTACGCGTAGGCACCCAATTTGCTTGCTGCTGTATGAGGCGGTCCATATTTTTTTCAATTCCGGGTCTTTTCGAAAACTGTAAAATATACACTTAGAATAAATTGTATTCAGTAGGTAATTTCCAGGTCCTTAGTAAATCTTCCTTATTGTCGATAATTATTTATTTAATCGAGACTACCCTCATCACTATAACCGAGTCTCGGGGGGAGTGCACCGACGTCATCATTTTGATGAAAACAATTATTTAGCTTATTAGTATTATCGACTTTATTTCAAAAACTTTTAAGTCATTTCTTACAAAGCATTAAAACCGAGTCTCGTGAGGAGTACGGACTAAAGCAAGTAACAATTGGAATCGATTGCATATAATCGTTAAATTTGACGTGCGATGAAAATATTTTTATAAAAATATTATTTTACGTATATAAAATTATAAAATTACTTACAAATGAAATGTACCACCTGTTTCGAAGCTTGAAGTCGTTGATCGTTTTTCACACGAACTTACAGCACATGCAGGCATTTTTCCAATGAGTGTTTTCTGGCTAGCGGCGATTTTGTGAATGACCATAAATCGATTTTGAAATAGGTTTTGTATAACTTTTTGCACATTGTGCAGGTTTTTCGAAAGAGGGGTAATGTACTGAATGGCGGCTCCAGGTAATATATGCTCTAAGTCTTAGGGCCGTATTAATCATCTAGACTTTGGCTAATGAAAGATGAGAATGAAAAATTCACTTACGCGGCAACACTATACGTCATTACCATAGCTTTTGACAATCAGTGTTGCCACGTAAGTGAATTTTTCATTCTCATCTTTGATTTGCCAGACTCTATTAATAAACTCATATGCTGAGATACCTGTCAAAAGATACGTCAAAGTAAAAGTCAAGCGATAGAAAACTGACATTTTTGACACCTCTTGAGACGAGCATTCCAGCTGAGATCAGTTTATTAATGTTTGCCTTATTTACCAAGACAGAACAGAACAAACAAACTTTAAATGTTGATATAATGTATAGTATAACTAGGTAGCTGTAACCCGCGACTGCTCCGTCGACGTAAAAGTAGGACATTGTGCACCAATGGCCGTTATGGGAGTAAGAAGGGGTTTTCTAAAGAGAGTATTAGAAGTCCGACGCCGGAGGCGGAGAGCTTTTAAATTATTCGAGTTTGTTATCTCCTTACTGCCACACAACGTTTTTTATCACATTTGTAAGGAAACAAAAAAAAATAATATTTAAAATTACAACAATTGAAAATTTAATGGTACAGTCAAGGTTATAAATATGTATACACTTTAGTACCTTGTATATTTAACGTCATGTTTCAACTGCCATATGAAATTGTCACAGCGATTAAAGTGACAAGGTACTAAAGTGTGTACATATTTATGACCTTGACTGTACACAAGTTCAAGTTCATTTTTTTATATATACTGTATAAATGGCTACTGCCCAGTGGGACAATTCTACCATAGTACTCGACTTGCTTAAAGAGATGGTCAACTTTTTTCTGGGATTCCACAGATGATGCTAAGCACTGCGTTTAGTTTTCAAACTCGACAGGTTAAACCAAAGACTACTATTGTAGTACTAGGGTATAGACTGGAAACTCTGTTCTTTTTTCTGTTCTTGCGATACGTGCTGCCATCTAGTTCGTCTAGTACAAATCTCAGCTATGCGTATGTTTGTGTAGGCACGTGCTTATACATAACCACATACGTAAGTTATTCGCTGACCCCTTTATTCATACAATATCACAACAGTATTTAAAGACCAATAATAGTTAAGACGCGTTGTTGGCACATATTAACTATTATAGGTTTAAGCACTGTTCAAATATTACATAAAAAAGGGGTTAAAGGTTGATTTAGTGTACTTAAGTAATACAAAAATGAACATATCAGGCGTGATGGCAATATTAATCTGTCAAGTGACAGTTGTGTGGGTCAGATTAGCGCGCCCAAAAAAATAATTAGGATCATAAACGCACTAAAAATACGTCTTTGAACGCATTTGTTCTAAGCTGCCTCCAGTGGTAGCTGCCCCCCACTCCCCAATAGTAAATATATTTTTTTTCTGCGTTATTATTGAGTATTAAATGGTTCTTAAAGAGTGTTTTTTTTATTCATCAGCAATACTAAAGTTTTAGGCAAGTCCATGCAATACTAAAATATTAATCGCTTAGTAGGGTAGATGGCGCCACCGGCGCCACTTATGGGGTCGAAGGAGAGGTAGAGACGGACGGGGTGGCGATCCACCACTAATGTACTAAGTTGCAATAGAATGAGCATAGATAGACTACTATTGTATACTTGGGTAGTTAAACTGCCAGATAGGCAGAAAGTAAACCGTGGGTGAAAGCTGCTCCATCATAATCGTCATAATTTTAGCCGAAACACTTCCACTGTTAAACTTAGGGTTCTCACAAGGTTAGCCAAAAGAACCAAGCCCCGCTTGCATACATTGGTATCCCGCCACCTTTTGCTACGCCACGTCGAGTCATATTTTTAAAATACTAGCAAATAATAGATAGGCACCCTCATTCTACATCATACTTTTATTGAATTGCTAGAAACCAAGTATCAAGACCTTCAAATCCTCGAGACCTAGAGATCGCTAACTAAACTTTAAATTTTATTTTTTGGTAACGGTATAATGATAGCGACAGTCTAACTTACTATTTAAATGCTCTTAGTCATAATCTTATCATTATCTACTAGCTCAAAATATAAGCACCGGTATCTAGAGCATTATATACTATTTTTATCATCCGACAGGTAAATTATTGTCTGTCATCATTTTATCAACATTTAATTCAGCTCTGTTTTAATTAGTATAGAGTTTCAATATCGACAACCTAACGGAAACGTTTGTTATGCATTACGTGGTACAATGTTGACGTAGCGATACTTGCGATGGATATTTTTGTACATGTGCAACACTCACTACATAACGTTATCATCGTCTCTGCACAGCTGAATGTTTAATATTTTATCGTGATCTTGTGAATGCGTAATTTTGTGTTTATTTTTAATCCTACAAACTATACAAAATGGCAACGGGAGTACCACCTCGTGAAGATGATATCCAATTTACCCGGACGGATCTTGATGCTATACAGGACGCCATGAAAAATAAGAAGTTTCGAGACTTATTATCCGAGTACTGCGATGAAGTGCGTGATCCGGCGAATCAAGCAATCTATCAAAAAGAAATGACCCAACTGGAGAAAGAGCGAGGTTATGATGTAACCTTCATTAACCCAAAGGGCGGGTATGTTATCAAAACAAGCGTCGCTGGCGATCGGAAGGCATTTATTAATATATGTAGTAGCGACAGCGTCGGCAAACCATCTTACAGCGTTAAAGAAGTCGACAATCAAAGGGGTATGAATTGGAAAATACCTTACTCCATGGTTCCCCCTAGAAATGACTATGGTAAGAACCGAGAGAAGTGTGTAATCTATGATGTAGTTTTTCACCCAGATACTTTGCGGATGGCAGAGGTTAATAAAAAATTCCGTGAATTGGTTAATAAAACCGCTTTTGATGGGCTAAAAAAATCTTATAATATTCACCTGGATGATAATAATGTAAGATTTCCCAAGTCATATTATAAGGGAATGATTATCCCTTCAGTTATAAGGAAAGAGGACCCTGATTACAAAGGGGCCCCTAATGATGATGAAGTTGAACAACTTACTCCTGAAATATTAGAAAAATTGTATCCCCAACACTCATATTCAGGGACTTCTCAAAGTTTTCAGGAAACTACCAAAGCTCAAGAGTCTAAACCAGCCCCATTAAAAGCAGCTCATAATAAACAAAGATTGAGAAAAAACAAAAAAGAATTTATTCATGAAACTGTAAATGGATACACAATACCAAAATATCTTATTAAACAACAAAAGAATGTAGACTTTCAAGAGTTTACATATGAAAAAGATTGTAAACAATACACTGCCATTCCTAGTCACATTGTAGTGGAAATAAACCTTCCACTCTTGACATCTACTAAAGGTTGTTTATTGGATGTTAAAAAGAAGTCTCTCAACTTAATTTGTGAGAGGCCAGCTAAATACAAGCTTGCGGTTGACCTTCCTTACTCAGTGGATGATGAGTGTGGTAATGCCAAGTTTGACAAAACAAAGCACACACTTTTTGTCACTTTACCTGTGAAAAAGGAAAGCTTGAAAAATGACTATACTAATGCATGTTTGAAAACAGATAGTGGTGTGGAAAGTGAAGGAAATTCAAGTTCCCTAAGTGATGATGAACAACCTAGAAATCCATTTATTCAGGAGTTATCTTTTATTCCTGCTGAATCTATCGTGAATCCTAGCAATAAACACTTAGATTCAAACACTTTCGATGAGGCATTCTTGGAACCTAACTGTGGATATATTTTGCCATCGTACACCTACAATGTTTTAGATGATATTGTAGCCTTCACCTTTCATGTGAAAAACACTGAACCTGATTCAGTTAAAGTGAAAAGTGACGGAAATAAAATTTACATCAAGTTTACTACCTTGGGATCAGGATTTGTACCTGTTCACTATGCAGCTCTTGTAGTATTTGAAGAAGGCATTTTGTTTCAAAATGCTACAGGAGAGCCATGGGACAACAATGTTATCCTACAACTGGAGGTTGCTAGTAAGATTCCAGAAAAATTCCAAATAGGTCTGACTGAAGACTCCCTCGAAAGTGAATATTTTGATGTTTCCAAAGTGAAGAAACTAATGATTGAGCAATCTAAGGTAGATCTGACTCTGCCTCAAGATGAAGTGTCATTGCCTCTTGTGGAAGTAACCAATTTGGGATCCGAAACTAACATACTTGTTTCATCAAAAAACAATGATGACAGTGATGATACTGAGTCCCAAAATTCTCCAGAAGAAAAGGAAATTGTATGGATAGAGTCAGAAAATGGCCAAAATGGTGCTAAGAGTATTCTCCGTAAACCTATAAATATGATGAGAAGTTATTCTGAATCTAGCGCAGGGGATGTTGCTTCTTCTATGGATTACATAAGCTCTGATTGCATTCCTGAAGAGTCCAGTTTAAAGAAAACGGTCAGGTTTAATGACGTAATAGCTCAGCAGTTCTATAGGTATGTATCAGTTTGGGACATTTTACTCCTATTTTATTTTTTACATACATAAAATTAATGTTTCTATTTTTCAGATGTAATTCATCTATTGAGGGTCAGAAGAAAAAGAATCAAAGGAAGAAGAGTAAAAAACGCAGTCTTGAAAGACGGAAAAGTGAAAGTGAAGCTGAAGATGAGATCTCAAATTCAGCTCAGGTATTTAAAATCTTAAAGTTAATTAAATTACTTCAAGACTGCATTATAACTTTTTAATTTTTGCCATGCATTATAACTTTAATTTTTGCCATGCATTATAACTTTTTAATTTTTGCCAGGGTGTTAGTTAAAATCCCCTTTTATATTTAAGATAAAACATGGTTCTTTTACATACTAACTACTGCCGTGTCTACCTTTTATTGATATAATAATGATGATAGTTTTGGTAAAGTGGCCTAATTCCTGACCCCTTGAGGTATAAATTAAAAACATACTTTTTTTAGATGTCAAAGCAAAATTTGAAGTCCGCACTGAAGCAACGGCGCGACAGTGGCCTGGCAGACACATCTGACGTCGAAAGTGAGCCTAGGAGTTTTCCGACTGGCTGCGATATTAGCAACGGAAATAACGAGAGCCATGGCAACGGCGACGTGTCGGACGGCAGCGTGCCTACATCCCTGCTAAACATCTACAATGTTGAAAATAATTCCAACAAATCGGAATCTGTCATTTGGAAGTCTGAACATGATGTGCCTAACAAGTCGAAATCAGAGACAGATAAAAAAAATGCTTCTGAACCAATCACCTGTGATCGTATACAACATAACACTGATCTCTACAATCCAGATAAGCTAAATAAAGGAGAATATTTGGAAGTGTCATTCAAAAATGAACTCATATTTGACCTAGATATGTGAGATTTGCCATTTATGTTGTTTACCTACCGGTTTAATGGAAAAACTATTATGTAATTCACCAGTGTAGTTGTTATGATTCTATACTTAGTATTTTAGTTAGTATTTTTAAATAGGTGATTAGTTTCATGACTTAATTTAGTTCCTATGACGCGTGTAGCTATCTTTAGTTATTTTATTGTTATCCTTTCCCAGTTATATACAGTGAATTAATAATATCCCACAGGGTGGTCAATTACAGATGTATTAAAATTCGTTTTTAAACAGCAATTTAAGCAGCATGATAAGTGTGGTAATAAAATTGTATTAATTATAAAGTACAAAATAGCGTTTGTACCTCTACTCATAAATTACTAGAAGTACTGTTAAAGGGAATAATAATTAAATTTATACCATCTATCATTTTAGAGTAACTGTTAGGTTTATTAAATATTTTTACATATTTTCATCGTGCTCATTTTAGACAATATATAAATATATAAAAAACGTAATGCATTTAAATAGATAGAGTACAAAATAGATTAATATTCTGGCATTATTGACCAAATGGAATAGTGTCAAGACATGGAAAAATGCGAGATTAAAGTAAAACAAGTATTGACTTAAGCTTACCACAGTGACGGCTGCTCGCTTGTCATGGGTAATTGTGGGACGGAATTGTTGGGTCTGGTTTCAAGATTTTTTTAGAGGAACCATAGCATATTGATTTATGGCGTAATGGAAACAATCCAGTGGTATTTATATTTATATTTATTAAATGAATAAAATGCCGTAATATTGTGTCCAGTGTACATGAATCTTGTAGACCGCGTCCTTTGACGATAATGTGGTGCTAAAGTGGAAATAAACTGATTAATTGACTGTTACTATCTTGCAGAGCAAAATTAGGCTGAGCTCAGAGCTGATTGTCAACATTGCTGTGCACTTATTTTACGGAGTCATTTTGATAGGAATGATAAATTATGTAAGTTATTGTTTTGTGTAGAGTTTAATATAATCACTTGATTGATTTTGTGATGTAACTTTAAATACAATGTGTCACCAAAATAACACTGCTATTTTCATTTTAATAAATACCTATTAGGTACGTAAATTCTTCATAGGTAATTGTCTTATAATTGACTTTCTCAAGCAAGTCGGAGGCAGAGAGACGACTGGCACTTGAGTCTAACAAAAATTAGCGCTTAATATTTCATAAAACGATAACTTAATCGATAAACTTTTACAAACCCGTAATATTTTAAAGACCTATAGATCAAACGACACCCCCACACTATAGGGTAGCAGAGGAAAAAAAAATACATCCCCAAGTTACGTGTAGGTAGGGGAGGTAACCTAACAATTTTTATTTTATTTTTTGTACCACTTTGTTGGCGTGACTAATGTGCATATTCATGCCAAATTGCAGCTTTCTAGTAATAAGAGCTCTGCGCTAGGCTGCGGACGGACGGACATGGCGAAACTTTTAGGGTTCCTAGTTTGACTACGGAACCCTAAAAATCTCATCCATATTGGTCTATCCGTTTGGAAGTTACGATGCCAAAGACGCACAGATACACGTATACACCCGTTATACTTATAAAACCCTTCTTCGCGTCGGAGGTTAGAAATGTTGAGTTAGAGGAGGTTAGAAACTTTTAATAAATACCTACAGCATGTGTCTACTTTCATCCCTTTACATTCTCAACCTACTATTTATAATCGAATAGTTTGATAGAAAAGTACTCTTTGTTCTTCTTGATCCAATGTGATAACGTTTTTCTCTCCTTGAACATGACCGATTTTTACGATTTTTATATATGTTGTAGATATTATGAAAAACTAAGTAGGTCTGTACGTCTTCCTTTCGAAGAAAATAATTGTGGAAACAAACAAAAACGAAAAAGTGTAAAACATCCAAACCTCCGAAACAAATACCAGCTCCCACAAATTTTTGCTCATACCGGGAATTGAACCCAGAGCCTGTAAGCCAAGATGCGTTTCTATTCGTTACGTTTCGTTCGTTCTAGTGACGTGATTGTTTTAAAAACAAAACGAATCGAAACGCTAGTTAGCGAACACATCTTGCCTATAGGCTACCACTAGCTTTGTAGGCAGGGTGCGTAAGTATATGGTTACCTACTCATCAATTCATCTAATTTCATTTCATCGAATGTATCATTTCATCGAATTTTATTTCATTGAACGCTTTTTTCTGCTGAAACCATGATGTTTTCAGAATATCTTAAACATTAATTACGAAGGTTAAGTACCTAGGTTATGTTAGATGTTTAAAATACCCTTAAAACGGTATGGTTTGAGCAGAAAATAACGTTCGATGAAATGATATTCTATGAAAAGATACATTCGATGAAAGGTTTTTCGATGAAATGATAGACAAACCCTCACATATATTTACTACTATTTACTTGCATACATTTCCTAAACATAGCTGTTACTTACCTATACATACTATTGTTATGATTACTACATAGTATAAAACAAAGTCGCTTCCCGCTGTCTGTCCCTATGTATGCTTAGATCTTAAAAACTACGCAACGGATAATGATGCGGTTTTTTTTATAGATAGAGTGATTCAAGTGGAAGGTATAGAATTACTTTAACCCAAAGCGAAGCGGGGCGAGTCGCTAGTTATTCATAAACCTGAACATCATAAATATTAATTTACTGGAGTAAAGTGACGTTGAAAATCTCCAAGACTCGAACAAATAGTTACTCGCGATAGTCACACATATATTTGCTCTTTGTATTGTAAACTAATTATCTGTACTTACATGGTTTACAAGTACTTCAAGCAAAGCAACCCATATCCAAAGTTTACGATTTTAATTAAATAAAATTATGAAGCAATATGGATGCGGAATCCTAAAACATACCTAGGTACGATTTACTCTGTGGCTAAGAGCTTTTAGGCCGCTTACCACTTCATTCGTTTTCTAAACGCTGAATTTATAAAAGGAGGCTCTACGGGATTGCGACCGTTGCCCATTCACGCATTTGCCCTCGTTCGCAGCCGCCGGGAGGATGACGTCGGGTGACCACGACGGCACTTTCACGAGGATATTCGAAAATAATATCTTCCATAACGTTCTACTATTTCAACTCAACAACATGTTGAACTTACTTACCATAAATCAGACTGATTTACGCATGTGGATTTTCGTGTTGGTTTTGTTCGCGTTTATTCTGTTTATTTAGTTGATTAATGACTTGTCGTACAACTGTTTATAATGTACTAAATGTTTTTTTTTTTACCAGACTAAAGGTCGCTTCAGACACACTTAACAGGGCCTCTATTCTACTGAAAGAAAGAAAAACATTTGTTCACAAAAATTACACATAGGTAGATAAAAAAGTCGGTCAAGTGCGAGTCGGACATGCGCACCAAGGGTTCCGTACAAACTTATACGAATGTAAAATTTGTATTGAGGGACGAACTTGACTTTGCCGTTGAAAAACTGTTGTCGCCATAGCCCATACATCGACATAGGTCACGATTAGTTTACCAACTGCGTAAAAGTTTGCAAACGCAATTTTTTTTTGTGATGTAACTAAAAATTTACGGTTTCGTACCAAATTTCATGATTCCGTTTTCACGCGAAGTACCCTGTAGGTCTTTATTCCCTTGCGAGTGTCGACAATTTGCAGCATAAACGGCTGTATCTTTGATTGTGTTGGCTTAGAGGTTTGATTTTTTCACAGCTCCAAGGGACAGTAGGCCTGAGTATTTGTTATAAATTCCAGCTTGATACCTCCACGTGTTCCTGAGAAAAAGGGTCTTGACAGACAAACAAACGGATTGACGGACGGACAATAAAGTGATCCTATAAGGGTTCCGTTTTTTCCTTTCGAGGTACGGAACCCTAAACATAACAAATACCTATCCGGTCGAGAGCATATCGGACTATGCTCAGTGTAGGTACGAGTAGCGTTACAAAGCCGGTACTACAAAGAAAAAAAACAATCTCAAAAACAACAATAATTAACTAATTTTATATTTGAAGATATTTGGTGCTGTCTTAGATGATTTTTAGTAGGTAAACGCTAGCCCCCTGTATCTCGGAAACCCATGAAGTGAACATAGTCGTGATAGTTTTCCTTTTAAATTAGTTGAATGTGCTTAATTTAAGGTATTTTTCAGATTTTTATTTCTTGGAGTTTTAGCTGTATTGGACACGTAATATAACTCCAGCGAAAACTACACTTTTCGAGTTTCATATTTCGTAAACGGTCCCCTAATTCTATAAATTGATAACTACTTATACTGGTACCTACTTACTACATAATGATTTTTTAAGAGCTGTCCAATGATACTACACTCGATGTTATATTGTGAAAAAAAGTTGCCTATGCTAACATAGTTATGTTATGCATTACTTTCTTTTTCAAAATTTTACATCTTCGTCAGCGTAATTTATTTAGTTCAGTCACCAGCGATATCCAACATTGGGCTCAAAAATATCTGACACGTCTTTATTACGGGCGTGTCAGATTTTCTAAGCGCAATGTTGTATTAAATATATGTATATTATTGCTGGTGACGTACCAAGAGTCTCTGATTTAAACCGCGGACAGACGGACGGACGGACATGGTGAAACTATAAGGGTTCCTTGTTGATTACGGAACCCTAAAAAGGAAAAGGGCCAAAATATAGATAGAGTAAAACCCATATAACCTTTGTCATATTATCGTATTGTCAACGTTACGATATCTCTTTTGTACAGTCACCCAATATAAATGTTAAGCATACCTACTTAGAACCTTGTCATTGTGAATATCATTATCACTATCATGCTTGCATTTTGATGTTTAGTTTGAATTGTATTATGACAATGCATTATAGTTGGGGTACTGTACTTGGTTAAGTAATAGGAATGACGGCCGAGTGAAAACAATAAAAAATGTCAAAGGTAATATAGTTTTACCCAGTTAAATAGAACAGAGGCCCAGCTCGAAAGCGAGTCGGCAATTTGGTATGGCTTCGTTTCACTGCGCACCGTCGCGTTGTCATGTCAACTCAATAAATTTCCATACTAAAACGTGTTCTAAAAACACGCCACACCGCGCCGCCGCCTCCGCTCTCAGTGCGTTACTTGCGGCTTAATGCTCTCATCACACACACACAGAGGGCGGAAGCGGGTGTATTGCCGTTACAATGCTCGTAACGTAACGCATTCTCCGAAAGGCCTTCTCGTAGAGCGCAATGTATACGGCAACATGCCCGCCTCCGAGCCGCCTCGGCCCTGTGTGTGGAGAGCTTAAGAGATCACCGCACACGTTACCAAGTCGATTTGGAAACCCTGGGGCGTCGGCGCGGCTACTGACGGTGCGATGGCTCGTTGACTTCTAAGTTTGTACGACGGTAGAAAAAAATAAGCGACAGGGTTGACCAGAACCGAGATTGTCAGGGCTGGAATTCTGCACGGTAATAACGATATCGCCTTTGACGTGTTCCCGTATTGTCAACGTTTCGATAACTCTTATGTCATTATATTATTATTGTTATTATACACGACCGAGTCATAAACGATTCTAAAACACGTAAAACGCGATACTCGTACTTATCGCTATTAATAAGGCAGTCAGTAGTAGAGAGAGGCCCAGTTTGTTTGCAGTTTACATTTCCTCTTGCATTAAATCACATCTATTAGGTACTTGGTTCCTTATTATGTTGTCCTGCTCCTTATTATATGTGTAGGTATGTGTATTAATGACTGCTTTGAAACTTTAACTGACTTTGACTGCTTGGAGCTTACGGAGTCGCGATAACAGTAAGATCGATGTTTTTGAAATGTGGTGTTGGCGAAGGTTGCTCCGCATACCTTGGACTGCCATGCGAACAAACGAGTCGATCCTTAAAGAGCTCAACATTACGACGCGACTCTCCTCCATATGCCAGAAACGAGCCTTGAGCTTCTTCGGACATATTATGCGGTCCTCTAAGCATCATTTGGAGCAGCAAATTATTGTTGGGCAAATGGACGGAAGGCGTGCTCAAGGACGGGCACCTACAAGATGGTCTGACCCATTGAAGAAGGCGGTGGGCGGCAGCATGCACCGAGCGATCCACACTGCTTACGACCGCGTTGAGTGGAAAACCCTAACATGTGGTCGCGATCCTCAGCATTGAGGGAACGATGAAGAAGAAGAAGAATCAAAAGTTATTGTTACATACATACCTACAGACAGAACGGAGCGCAAATGAGTTCAAACTCGACGGAGCTACTACCAACATATAATATTGTTTTATTGTTAATATTGTCTTCAAAATTGCATTAGTCACATCACCTATGAGGGAATTAAAAGATCTTAGTGATGAAACAAATTTAATTATTTACAGTCCTGAAAGTGCTGAAATTATCAAATTTAACGGGCAACAAAATGTACTTGAACAGAAAAGTGCCACTTTGGTCCCTCCTAGCAGGGAAGAAAAGTTCCCTTTCCAAATAGGTGATGTGAAAAAATTATTCCCAATTATTATAGTAACCCATAGCTCGTATAAAACGAAAAATACGAAACATACAATAGGGTGAATCCGAATGTTCCTTGCGGTGCTCCTCTACCTACATATATAATTTCGCTTGTCACTACGTCTTAAGAATATCCTGTAGGTATACCTTATTAAAAATAGGTTAAATTTCCTGGTAGGACTTCGATATTATCTAAGCAACTTTGGCTAATCATTCATCACAAGCTTTTATTTTTACAGTATTTTTATTAACTTGCAATGTATGTATACACTTTTGCACCTTATCCCATTAACATAAGGAGCAAATGTTTATAAATATTTAAGAACTAGACTGTACCTATGTAAGTAAGTATGTATGTTTAGGTCAAATCTTTTAAGGAAGATTTAAACCTCTTCCCGGGGGCCGATTGAGCTTAAATTTGGTATACCTACGTAACTTCAATGACAATCCAATAATGGCACCATCGAGCTGGTCTGATGGTGGAGTCGGAACATGGCGGTAGGATCTCCGCTATACTTAACGTAGACACACCGAGCTTGGACTCATTAGATTGGAGTCGATAAGTAGTTAATGACTTTGCAAAAAATGTACAGTCGACAACAAACTCAAACTATTTTTTCTTTACTTCACGTTTGTTTAGGCCAAATCTTGCAAGTTAATTTTGAACCACTTCCTGGTATCGTTATTGTCTGAAATTTGGAATGCATAACTTCTTGGTCAGTGATCTATGATTAATTCATCTATATTCAAAATATTTTATACTTTCTCTTCTCTGGCAACTCGTTCTTTGAAAGAAGTTATAAGAAGTATTCATTGCGTAATATTTTCATCTTACCGTCACAGACAAGACTGAGTGATAAAACGTAGCCAATTTTAGGTTAACGGTAAATACGTGCACAAGTAAAGAAATAGCACTTAAGGAGAAACGGGAATCTTTTATTTCTATTATCATACAAATTAAACTGTTTGCACCTACTTAGGTTGCTAACAAGCTGCACGCTGTGATTAGGCTCGTATATAAAATAAAACATGAATTTTGTACTTGATTATTACCAGCTAAACCCAATAAAACAAAATCAAGAGCTTTGCCTTGTTGAATTGATATCAACCACTGGGCACTATACAGGGCGTCCCACGGCTATGCCACATGGAAGGAAAGTAGGTACCTTGAATATTGTAGATGGAACGTTTTACTGAAAGAAGACATTATTTTAATTTAAAAAATAATTTAAACTGCATTCATAGATATTTAAATAATTACATGGTTGAACCGGGAATCGAACCCGTTACACGAGAAAAATAATTACCCTGTAGCTTTATCATACCGATCGAAAGGCTACATCAAAAGGATTATTTTTTGCTTAACAACATAGTGTCAGAAATAAAAGGAAGACCAAGAACTTTAACATTTTTATCCGAAATTAATCAATTTATCAAATGCTCAAAATGAGTCCCTTCCTGTTGAATACAAAGTCGCACTCTTTTGATTATTTCGCTCCCTGTCGATTTTTTGATCTTGTTGTGGTGGATATTTAGAATAATACGTCTAAGTTCTGTTTGTAGCTCGTGGACACTTTCATACTGGTTCTTGTAAACTACATTTTTGACATAACCCCATAAAAAAAACTAAATTTATCTATCATCAGCTTTTCATTTTTCTGAACAAAATTTCATATCAAATGTTAAAATTCATGGTCTTCCTTTTATTTCTGAAACTATGTTATTTAACAAAAAATAATCCTTATGATGAAGCCTTTCGATCGGTATGATAAAGCTACAGGGTAATTATTTTTCTCGTGTAACGGGTTCGATTCCCGGTTCAACCATGTAATTATTTAAATATCTATGAATGCAGTTTAAATTGTTTTTTAAATTAAAATAATGTCTTCTTTCAGTAAAATGTTCCATCTACAATATTCAAGGTACTTTCCTTCCATGTGGCATAGCCGTGGGACGCCCTGTATATTATATATGTAATTTATTTTGACTAAAAAATGTCTACTGCTATACTTAGCGGTTACTAATTAATCATTAACCTAATAATAATATTACAGGCTACGTATTGATAATTTGATATGTAGGTCAGGCTTAAATGCCAGGCAGCAGCACAATTATTGTGCCGATAATTAAGTTAAAATGTCAAATGTAACTCCAATTAACTATCTAATAATGGATTAACTCGAGGGCTATCAGAACCCAAAGATTAAAGGGTGCTCTTCGGGAGATACAACAACAGATATCGTAAAGATAGGGCACATTGTGTAATAATGGAGCAAAGGAAAGGTCGTAGGTAATGATGTGCCGCTATCTGGTGAGCCGGGAATCACATTCAGCTCGCATTCGCCATGCCGGGTCCTGGTACCTACGCGCCATTAATCACCCCTTTGTTGAGAGCGCCCACAATGGCGCCCGCCCCGGCCCGGACCGGGATTATTTCCTTCGCCACGTCTGCTTCTGCTTCAGTTTAACACTAACTTGACCCCTATCCTAACTTAGATTTGCATTGTCATTTGTCAGTCTCAGACGTTCCTTAAATCGGGATTAGGGTTAATTTGTTTTAGATGAGCATTGGCTACAGAATTTATCGTAGTAGGTAATCGTTCCAAGATAGTTAGCCTAGTCACGTGGAAACCGAAATAGTACAATATTTATTGTTTTACTGTGTACCTAGACAGGATATACTAATTGGATTAGTTACACAGCAGTTGCCATCCTATATTAATAACAACTCATAAGTATAATACCTACAAATAAAGATCGCATTGTCCCAATTTGAGTGGAGTCCTTAGTTACAAAGACACTTTTTTTTATAATAGTATAGAGTTTCCGCAAATCAAGTGTTATTTAACTTATATTTACCTGATCAATTCCCATCAGAATTCCTATCAGAGTTTTTTTTATGAAATACTTCTACTAGAAGTATAAAAAACCGGGCAAGAGCATGTCGGAAAGACGTCCACTGTTAAACTCAGGGTTCTCACAAGGTTAGCCAAAAGAACCGAGCCCCGCTTGCATACATCGGTTTTCCGCCATCTTTTGCTACGCCACGTCGAGTCACATTTTTTAGGGTTCCGTAGTCAAACTAGGAACCTTTATAGTTTCGCCATGTCCGTCCGTCCGCAGCCTAGCGCAGAGACTCTTAGTACTAGAAAGCTGTAATTTGGCAAGAATATGCGTATTAGTCACGCCAACAAAGTGGAACAATAAAAAGTAAAAAAAAAACTACTTAGGGTACCTTTCCCACACGTAACGTGGGGATGTATTTTTTTTCTCGTCCACCCTATAGTGTGGGTGTCGATGGATATTTCTTTCAAAAATATTATTAGTTTGTCAAAACAGTTTTTTTTAAAGAGCTAATTTTTGTTACACTCAAGTGTCCCGCCCCCCACCCGCTGCACTCAAGTGCAGCCAAAACTGCAAGTACTAAAAATCTGAAAAAAAAGTTACATGAAAGAGCATATAACGAATTTTTAAAGGAAAACTATCACGATTAAGTAGATATCATTGGTTCTTGAGATACAAGCGACTAAAGTGTTTATACCTACTAAAATCATCTAAGACGGCAGACCAATTGACTTTAAATAGAAAATTACTTATTGATTTTTATGTTTGTAGTACTTAACGGCTTCGGAACCCCACACAGAACGGTCCGACATGCTCTTGCCTGGTTTTTTTTATTTACGCTCTCTGGAAAGTGTTATGAAAGAAAAGTATAACTGTATACGCGAAAAAATTGTCGTGTTATTTTTTCATAAGATATAAAGCTTTAAAAAGTCGTAGTTCTGATCCCCTGCAAAAACACTATACAAAATCGACGACAGGAATGACGTCACAACTGTTGTTCCATGTTTAAAATATATGGACCTTATAAAGAAATTAGCATTTATTTCGGTAATTACTATGTTTAAGCCGATATCATTATATTAAAATAATACTTAAATAAAATGAGGATTCCGAAAAATACAGTCTAATCCATAAAAGTTGTTTTAAAATTTTACAAGTTTTAATCACTACATAGTATAAAACAAAGTCGCTTTTTCTGTCCCTATATCCCTATGTATGCTTAAATCTTTAAAACTACGCAACGGATTTTGATTCGGTTTTTTTAATAGATAGAGTGATTGAAGAGGAAGGTTCATATGTATAATACTTTAATCCGGAGCGAAGCGAGGGCGGGTCGCTAGTTGTACATAAAATCTTAATAAACGGGTCAAAACCTTAGTGAATTGCGTTTTACATGTTTTTTTAAACATTTCCTATAAAATCGTATTTGTATTCTACTATGTTCTCTATCCGCACCAAACTTAATACATAGATACTGTCCTAACCATTCTATACATTTATATGTATAGTACCTACATTGCTTCCGAGGGTATAAAGTAGGTACACTTTCTGCAGAGGCAGACAGTGCTTTTCTTTACTATTGCGAGGAAAATAATCTTCTTTTTTATATTTATTATTTACGTAATTAATATGAAATAGACCATGTTGTTACAAAAGTTGACCTTAAATGTTCATATTTCGGAACAGTGTTGAGAAATTGTATATTTTAGCTCTTTATACTCTCCCCAAACAAGCTGCCCCAGGTGGTCTCTAGTCCCCTAATCTGTAGATTCCATTTGTGAACCCTTTCCAAGAAACGTTATTACGATATACATAATAGCCATTTTCTTTATAACAAAAAGAAATCCCTTTATGAAGCAAAGTCTAATGTGTGTTTACAACAAACAACACATCTAAACAGCCTCGCGCACCGAATTCAAAATGCCGTTTAGGAAACAGTATTTGTCTTCGGTAACCGCAGGCGGAAGAGCCATCTTTGTGGTTCTAATTCAGCAATGGAAAACTGCGGTAAACACAGCAGTATTACGTGGAATTACTCATACATACGGGGATCCTGATAACGATCTATAATACTCTCGTTTATGTGGCTCCTGAAGTCGCAAGTGTTATCTCTTCGAAGAATATAGGCCAACAATAATTAAAGTATGTAGGTCAGCTCAACGGAGGTTTTATTGAATTTGTTTTTTCAATGGAATAAAGGGAAGCATGTTACCTACTCCATTTATTCCTACTGAAGATTGTAAAAGCAATAAGTTACCTACGTGTAATGAGTAACCAGTTAAGTAATCGAACACATAAATTATCAGTTTACCGACTAACTACTTTTCAAGTGTCACGTTGGCTAACCGAGCTTGCGTTTAATTGAGTCCAGCGAAAGCCGCAAAATTTGTCCATGCCAGAAGAATAATCGCAAACCACTTGTCTTTTAACTTACACCTGATACCGTAATGAATGTGTCAATGTGATTCTACTACTTGAATCTCCCTCTAATAGGTATGTAACGTGTGAAGTTTTGTGACGTTCTTCATCTATTGCGATTTAATGAAGTAGTCACCAAACCCCAATTTTATCTAGGTATACTTTTATTTGTTTCTTACTTGCCAACAAATAGTTTGTTGCTTTTTTTTTTGGGTTGTTTGTCCTGCCGTGAGGTCACCAAATGGTCCAAGTGGAGACTAGCGCTGGTTTACAAGCAATATGCTGTGCTGAGACCGTTTAACATGACCTCGCATAAGGTCAGCCTCATGTATTTTGCTTCTTTTACTAAGTTTTAAAGGTTCCGTTACAATTATTATACCAACATACAAAAGCGATTTTCTTCGCTAATACAAACTTCTCATGATCACAAAAACCTATTACAATTTTTTTAGTGTCCTCTCTGCGACATGACCCCTTTAAAATTTCAAAGGATCCTTTTTTCAGGGTTGCTTCGCCCGAGCGAGTGTACCGAATGGCCTATTATCGTTGCCGCGATGGGGCTTGTAACGTCGGATTACACGTAGGTATATCTCTTATTAGGTATATCTCTTATCAATCCGGCATTGCTTCAATTTCTATGTTATCCTAATGGAAATCGATAGGCTCACAATCTTGTGGAGAGCGTTTATCGACACAAGGGCGCAGGCAAACACTCGTGACGGGGGGGCCTGGGCTGGGATAAGGCTTCGCTGAGTGCTGCCGCTCGAACACAAATTAAGAAACAAATAACAAACAAATCGGGCAACGTTTACCCTTTTTTGCAACCTTTTTTTCCTGGTATTACCCTCTTAAATAACGTGGCGTCTCAATTCCTCGACAAAGCATTCATTGGCAAAAGAAGTTCCCTTGCGTGCAAGTAGGCCCAGAAGGCAGAATCATCAGAATCTGGTTCATAATATTAATCTGATATACCGATGCCGATTTTTGGGGGTCCATAGCCAAAGTGTGTCAACGGTACTCTATTACTAAACCTCCGCAGTCTGTCAGTTAGCGGGCTCTAATCCGTACCTAATAGTTTTGAATTTTTAGCTCGCCCATAACAATCACTCCATGTCTTCATGTGTCCTTAATAGGTTAAATACTTGAAATTTGTACTTAAGAGACTTTATACATATAATATTATAATAACTATAGCCACTATAAATAATAAATTAAATGAAGTAAAAAGTTCAAGGCGAAAATACCCCAAACAAATAAGCTTATAAAACTAACACCAGACTGCAAAAAAGAAAAATATTGTTCGTAGTCGAAGGTCAAACAGGTGTAACAAATGACATAAAACATTGCTTACCTACACCATCTACCATCGGGTAGCGGAACTTATATCTGGACATATCACAGGCGTAGTACCGCCACTACCCGCTAGATGGTCCTCAAAGTCTATTAATTTAATTTTTTAAATGTTTCGTTTGCCATGTTTAATTTATAATAAAACAAAATAGCCTATAACCATCGCACAAAAAAGTCAAATCGATAGACACCTCATTTGTTAAAGTCGGTTCATTAGGAACGGCGCTAGAGAGGAACATACATGTATACAAACATACATACATAGAAACGTACATAGGGTGTCAAAATCATTACCCTTTGCTTCGCCGTAGTCGGGTAGAAACGTAACGTGTTTTATTCGCCATCTTAAAATTGGACGGCGGTATGGAACCCTTCGTGTGTAAGTCCGTCTGGCACTTGGCCGGTTTTTTCCTTACTAAGCGTGAGTTTAGTTCTAAATAACTTATGAAGTTTGACTTGCTCTATACTATTTGGAATTGTAACTCGCAAAATCTTATTCTAATAATAACTAGGCGATAAGATCCTGTGAATGATCAATCTTGCGATTTTGCAGAACACGTTTAGGGGTTTGTAAAGATATCATTCATTTGATAATTTTAGGTATTAATGATATCGATGTTAACAGTTATTGTGATTAAAACTGTTTCATAATCCTAAATACGTACCTTACACTTGAATAATGGGTAAGAGCTACCGTAGCATCATCACCATATCAACGATCCGACTACGATATAGGAGAAATAAGGGCCGAAACGAAGTAGAATTCATCTTTTGGTGTCTACGCACAGTATTATTTGAAGTAGGTACTTTTCCGAAATGAAAAAAGTATAAAAGGCGCGCCTTTCTTCAGAGAAATTTCGTCACATTAAAACAATGGGGAAGGAATGTCACAAAAGAAAAGAAAATATCATTCCTCCGAAACTTAGAGGGCCACGATGAGCTTCAAGCTTAGCTTTATTGTCACATTTATTATTAGCGGTTTTATTTCGCCTCAGCGTTTAATCTCCTCGACCCAGATGACAAGGAGTTGAACTACTTTAAGTTTCACGACTAATGAGAAAATTATTGGTGGTTTAAGGTCACACAGTAATCGTGTATCAATTTACTCATGGCAAATGGGCAATTCGAATGATACCTACTTGATTTTATTAGTCCTAAATAAATTATTTTTAAAGCTCTTGGTAACATTTTAACCTTTGTTTCAATTTTACTTTAACTATGTAACTACTTACATAAAACACTAAGCTACTTGCAAAAAAAGGATATTTTTAGGGTTCCGTACCCAAAGGGTAAAACGGGAACCCTGTTACTAAAACTTCGCTGTCTCTCTGTCACCAGGCTGTATCTCATGAACCATGATTGCGACACACTTGAAATTTTTACAGATGATGATGATGTAATTCTGTTGCTGCTGTAACAATAAATACTAAAAACAGAATAACATTAATATTTAAGGGGGCTCCCATAAAACAATCGTGATTTATATTACGGTTTTTTGCTCGATATTAATAACGGCAACAGGTAGGTAGACGCTTGAAATATTTATTTGTATATTCACACTAAAAATAAATTAAATAAATATTTGAGGGGCTCCCTTTTACTCTATGTAAACGTGCTTTTTTGCCACTTTTTGCTCGATCTTAATACAGACACTGTGGTATAGATAATGGTACGGTACCCTTCGTGCGTGAGTCCGACACGCACTTGGCTGGTTTTTACCTTAATTAAAAAAAAAAAATATAGGTAGGTATTGAATTATAAATTTATTATACGAGTCAAAATCAAAATCAAAAACAAAATGTTTATTCAGTAAATAGGCCCCCATGGGGCTCTTTTACACGTCGGTAATATAAAGTGAATTTACTAGCGCTTCAGATAAGACCATCATTGCGGAGAAGAAGCGCCAAGAAACTCCAGCAGAAGGTCATTTTTTCAAACATAAAGTACCGAAATACTTAAAAGTAAGTTATATTACAAGTACTTAATAAAGTAATAAATAATAATGATTAAAGCATGAACAAATAAAATCAATACAAATTTAAGGCTAATAACATTAAACTAAAAATAATAAGTCTAGGAGAACAACACGACGAGGTCTCTACGTCAAAAGCCATATCTAGAATAATAAACTGAAGAACCAGTCCTTGCAAACGTGAACAGACCGGACCCCACAAACAGCACCCGTTCACGAGTATGACGCGTATCTCAGCCATCACCTCTCTCAACCATGTGTTCGGGAAAGTGGCGACCCAGCGATATTATGAAGTCTAGTTAGGCTTAGTTGTGTCAAAATGTATGAACTTGTTCGTCTTAAGTCTGGTTTTATTGATCCCATTGGTCCTAGGTGATTTACCTAAGGAGAAGGGACAAGGTGACGGGATGAAATTTTTCGTAGGTTTTACCATTTAGTAGAGACTTAAATGATGAATATTGATTTTTGTTTAAATAAGAAAATCAAATCACAACTATGTCTTCTACATGAGTACAGTCAGTTTCAAGGTTCCGTACCAACGTAACAGAAGATAGATAAGATGACATTTTTGACGATCTGTCTGTCAAGACCCTTTATCTCTGAAATGGATTAAGCGATCAAGCTAAAAAAAATAGCTGTAAGTACTCAGTACCTAATCCGCAGTAAAAGAAAAGTTCAGTCACCAAAAATAAGATTTTAGGCTAACCTATTTTCACATTATGACGTGTCTCCACAAGCTTAAAAATGAACACCAGTAAAACCACCACAATGTGCAACATCAGCATCGTAAACTTCATAACTATTCGTGGCCAAAATATTGGCATGGTTGAGGAGTAAATTTATTTGGGCCAAACCTAATTTAAATAAAGGTAGTCAGGATGTGGAGAGCGCCGTACCCGTCTAGGCTGGGCTGCCTTTGGGAAACAGATTGATGTAGGTAATCAAGGTAGATGTACCGATGAACCTCAAGCGCAGAACATTCGAACAATGTGTCCTGCCCGTTACAAAAGCTGCGACTAACACAGAGAGCTATAGAACGAGCTATGTTAGGAGTCTCTCTCCGCGATCGAATAAGATAGTTGGTCAAAATAGCCGGTAGAAACGGAATAGGGAAGACCCAAGACTATAGAGAATGAATTGCAACGGACGATTCTTATACTCAGCATTCAGCATTGGGTAGCAACAGGCAGAAGAAGAGAAGAGATTTTCACATTTCGTTTACCAAAACTCTAGCAAGATAACTTTGCAAGACGGACTAAACTGAAACTTTGGGTCACTAGGGACAATAATTCTTCTTTTTCCCTGAAATAATAATCAATATGAAGATTCAAATATTCAGAATCAACATATAACTTATACCTACTACGTGATTAGTTTTTACGCTAACTAGCTCGGAGCCCAGAAACACTGTTCATATGAAAACGTTTTAACTAGTATGAGCTATTGCTAATAAATATGACTGTCATTCTTAGGTGGTTGCGACTCTAACTCGACCTACAATTACGTAGTTACTTTATATTTTACACTAAAAATATAGAAATGGATAGAATCTCCGTGGCGAACTTGGTGGCTAGAAATAAAATAGAAATATTTTTCTAGCTACCAAGGTCAAAAAGCAAGAAAGAAGTTATTTTTAGCGTTTTTGAAGGCGGTTTTTGTTTTTTAAAACATTCATTTTATTTTTTACTTTTAGTGATCATAATACGCTGTTCCGTAGTCCCACTTACTAGTTGATATGAAACTTTAAGTTACAAGCGCGTCGCAAGCAACGCCGCCGGAAAGTCATAACCATATTTCAACAAGTAAATATTCTTCGTTGTAGTCGCTCAACTATCTTAATCGAGATATCTGATCGCCACCCTTGAAATAGGTACCGTTTAGGAGTTCCGATGGCCATCTGTGGTCTTCATCATCAGTTACACTTCCCCGAATGATACTTTCTGAACGCAAATGCTAGACTTGTTACTATAAATACTAAAATCGCTATATGTTTGCCTACAATATTTGAGGAGTTCCCTCAATTCCTCACTGATCCCCTCATCAGATTATGATTTGGTGACAATGGGACCACCTTGGAAGTATACTCTATCAAACCAAAAAAATAATAATTCAAAATCGATCCACAATAATAATTGACGGAGTAATCGGTGAACATACATAAAAAAAACATACAATGGAACGTAGAACCTCCTCCTTTTTTTGAAGTCAGTTAAAAATGTAAAAGATACTACCACTACTTAACCAGATTAGTTATCACTTATCAGAAAGCTCAAAAATATGTAAATAATAAAATTAAGGCCTTGTAGTTCTTTACGTCAACTTTAAAGGGTAGGTACTCGTACTTATTACTTCGCCATTGTTACAAAAAAATCCGATGACATTAATCCAACTCGTATTCATAAAGAATTTTAAATGTGTAGACAAAGGGATGCTTGCCATGATACCAAGACAGAACTCGAAAGCGCTAACAGTTGAGAACAAACAAAAATATAATAGGCTAGCACAGCTACCATCGTAACATGACGTGGCCGAGCCCACACACTCGCGGGGGCCCGACAGGCCGATTTAACAAATATAAAATCGTAGCAGAAAAATGATTATTGTCATTCGGTTTTTTTAACTTTTCAATGGGGGAGAAATTCCAAATTTTATTTCCCCAAATTATTCTGTGCCTCTATAGGCACCTATAGGGGCCTATGCCCCGGCATGGTCTAAGACTGCCCTGAATGGAATAGAATATAAGATAAGATATAAAAATAGTTTAGGTGGGAAACTACTCAATTTTGAACAGGTTATGTCGTTCCATAATATATAAGAACCTTGACCAAATTAACCTGCGATTATATTTTTGTACAAAATTATTGGCAAACAAATTGTCAAGATTATGCAGTCTGTTAAATTGTTTGGTAAAATCCGAGTTTAGGGCGCGATGTTTCGTGAGGCGGGGGAGCGCTGCTGCCCGCTGTGGTGGTAAGTAAATGGTAATCGCAGATTTAAGATGGTAATGATGATGTAAACGGCGCGGGCGCGCGGGGCGCGGCGCTGGCCCGGGCCCGTCAACCTGTGGCTATGTATCTGTTGCGCCGCCCGCCCGAGCGCCGCGCGGCGCCGCCGCCGCTCGCCGCCGCCCGCAGTGTGTCGCCGCGCCTCGCCCGCCGCAAGCGCCTGCTCCCAGTCGCTCGCGGAAAGCGCCTCGTTCCGCTCGAACGCACGTGTCTGACCGCTTCCTGAAAATCCCGCCGTCGCGTCGGTACGGACGCTCTATTCTGACAGTTCAAAAAACGCCCGGATATGAAAACTTCTCAAGATACTTAACGTTAGTAAACTTTTACTTGCCAATGATACGAGTATATTAAATTGTGAATTGATACCAAAACAATGAAGTGTAATGAATACCTATAGCATAACTTTCTTCATTATCTTACTCAATTTAAACTGACGTAAAATTTATGTTTGGCTATTAATTTAACAAACAAATGCTATCGTATAAATTGGGAATAGGTAAAGTAGATAAATTGAAAACGCAATAAGGTACTTAAGCATTTACAGTTAAAGTTTAATTTTAAAATTGAAGTTTTAGGGTTTTTAAATGCTGGCAAATTCTTGTAGTGTAACTTTTACTTGCATTCGTCGTTGTGTTTGGTGTGAAGATGCAAGTTGTGCTAAGTAGGTCAACAGTTTGGGCATAACAGTGCTACCTATATATTTTCGGGAGATACCATTTATATTTGTTCACTAAGAGGACCTTCCGCTAGGGCTCTCACAGCATTATTATACTTCTCGAGTGGTCTCGCCCCGGAACATTCGAAAAGTCATTTGATGTTTGAGAGTGTACACCCCACCTTTTGTACGTGGCTTCTCGCGCCACACAAATACACAACATATGTATAAAATGTAACTTGTATATTGTAATTAAACTTAAACTTATACAGCGTAGATATTCCAAAAGTACTGATTTATAGTTACAATATAATTATTACCATTTGTATCTTATAGCTTGTAGATTAAATCATAATTGAATCATGTTTTGTAAGAAAACCAGGCACTCAATGTCGTCATAGTTAGTCACTTTGTAAAGTTCGTTGATGAGTCATTTAAAAAAATTGAGCATGACTTAGCAGCTCGCACGCTACCTAAGGCTGCACCAGTAGGTAATTAGGCTCCATCTATATTTATAAAATCCTCCTATCTACATGTTAAAATTGCGGAATTAGCGATTTATACATACCCATATGGAATAAGACGTCAAATGTACCTAATTAGTTTCAAGTTTTACAAATGATAAAAATGATTAAATGATTTTTATAAATGATTAGCTGAAGAGTTAATTCGAAAGAAATTACACCGTACACTTAGTCTGAAAATTTGAATAATTACCTTTTGCAAAAAAAATGCGGTAGGTAGGTACTTCTTCTCACCATGAAGTGTTACGCAGATTTGCCAATTGTACAGAATAAATAAATAAAACCAATCAACTGTGCAAAATGCTTTATCTACCACTATAGCTGTATCAAGATTTTTCATTAGTTAGATGGATCAATATGCAAATTCAACAGAGCAAAATGTCAATAAAAATTACATCGCTATCGTGATTGACAACGCGAACGCGAAATCGTTAGGTTTCGCCGGCAGATCAACGCTTGTTTATTTTAATTAACAGCAAGTACTCGCCTAGGGCTCGTTGTACATTAAAAAATATACTTAATTTCTTCATTAATTATACACCACATTGATTTGGTATCGGTTTCAAAAGCCGCAAAAGTGCTTAGGTAAAATAGGTTACTGTAGATTTTAAGTTTTTAAATTTAAAACCCTAAAAAAGGCGAAAGTGTTAATTTGTGACTGTGAAAATCACCAGTGTGAGGAGTTGTGGTGGTGCAGTGGGTTCTCTGCCTTTTCGCCGACAAATCTTTGACAAATGCATCGTTTCGCAATCTATTCATCATTTGCCAACCAGTTTTTTTTTTCTGTAACTGCAAATATTTCAGATTTTTTATAAAACTAACCTAACCTAACCTATAGGGTTCTACTCTATGGTCCTGAAATAAACTCTGAATTATTTGTGGTTTCGGAAAGGAGCGCGGGTTGTCAAATGATATGTTTCTGGAATGAATCATTTGTGAAATGTTGGTTATGAAATGACAGGATCCCGGTGCAGTGGCTGGTGAGCGGCCGAGGCGGGCCCCGATGGCCGGCGCGGCCGGGCCGCGCTAGATCGATCCCGCCAGGCGCCTCCGGCCAGCGGCTTCACTCCGTAAGTGCACCCGCTCGTACACTACCTTGCATGCATAGTTGCATACCCTTCGACCGACGACGCTCCAACGTTATGAGGCGAAATAATCCCGCACGACACTGAGCAGCGGAAACGAGCCCGATGGGAACGGCGAAACGATAATATTCCGCAATATTGGAAGCGAATTGCCTCGTGCATTCAATCTGAATACGTTCGGTACCTGCACCTATTAACGATTCATGGAAAACTGCCAAACGTATTGTTTTCTGTTTTTCTATAAACAAAGGAACACGCATGTATTCTATAAATTAATGGAGCCGGTGTTTGGGTACACCGGCACAGCGGGAACCGCTACGAAATTCTTTCACCAAAATACCGCAATCATAAACCAGCATGGCCGGCGGCTAGCATTTATTTACATTACGCTACATCTACTAGGTACACCGCGGAGAAATATTGCCTGTGAAATATTACAACTAAACGATTTTTCTGAGCTGAGGGACAGTGCGTGTAAAGGGTTGCAGGGTCAATAGAAAAGGATATTATGTGTACGCAAAGGATTTGGTCTCAACAATATTTATTGAATCGATTGACTCGTCACAGCTCTGCCTCTTACATTTATTCGCGGAAGTCATAACTTATTCTATATTTCAATAAGTCAAACATAAATATTCGTGTAGGAACGTGTACTTAACATTATTGCGAATGTCTGTTACGATATTAAAGTACTTATATCAAATTATATCGAAATAGACGCTTTATTAAGACAATTAATGTTTTTAAAAGCGGTTAAATAGGTCAATTCTTCAGCCTTATTTTTTTTTCTATTATATCCACGAACAAAACAAGCCACTTAATTATACGATCGTTAAAATAACGTAACGCGAGAAGAATTTCAAAATATCTGATTGAGAGCACTCACGCTCACGTTGTTAAATGCGAGACGCTAAAATCAAAACCGCGGGACGAGATCGAACACCAAGAATTTTCATATCGCTATAAGTATTCATCCGGAAATAAATTTGAAGTAGGTAATAATAAAACCGCTCTTTAACATAATCCGATTTGAGAGAGGCTACTTACGCATTTAACCTTTAAATAAGGACAGATAGCTATTTCAGGCTGAAGGCGTCGAGTAAAAATACCAACTAGAAAATGTTGTCACGCGCACGGAGGAATCCTTTACACGACGACGCAGCTCACGATCTACACTATAAAGTATTCCTACCTATACATAAGGTATACTTTATGGCTCAAGCAACATTTGTCTGAACATCGCGCTGGGCCTCTATTCAACTGCGTTATAACGATATCGTTTTTGACGTGTTTCCGTATTGTCAACGTTTTCATAACTCTTATGTCATTTACAATAATGGCGACTGTGACATAAACGATTCTAAAACACGTCAAACACGATATCGTTATAACGCAGGTGAATAGAGGCCCAGGTTGATTTATGGAGATTATTGTCTACGCTATGGATTTGCGCCATAGAATAAGAACTAAAGGCATAGGAGGAGCGATAAAATAAAAGGCAACATACAGATAGCTGATATGCGCAGTCTTATTGGGATTCAGTGTGCCAAAAAATGACAGTTCTATAAGCTAAAATATCATGGTCGTACACTGTTGCACACTGTAAAGGCTAAGCTACGACCATGGATGACACCATGGTGTAGACCAATTTACATTAGTTCACAACACCTTGGTGTGTACGGCTAGTTTTTGCAAGAAATGGACTCTATACTCTTTCCTTTTTTAACTAATTTAAAATTACTTGTATTTAAATTTTCGAGACAGGTAGGTATAGATCTGACGCTTTCGTTTTAAGGCTTCTTCTATGCCTTTAGTTCTTATTCTATGATTTGCGCGTATAAACGCACATGGGCTTGCGATAGGTTTACACTTGAATCACCGACACTCATTTGATAGAATGTTTTACTTTGTTTTTGCTTCATCAACAGGCATTTCCATGTGCAAAAGTTATAATTTTTTGGTGGTCACCGGTCTAACCTAACACACGTTACCCATGTTTATTTATTAATTAAGCATTAGGCTTAAGATAATTTAAAAATAAATAAGGTTTCAACGGAAATTAGATGAAATGAAAAAAATAGTAAATTAAGCGTAAATAAGTACTTGTTAAACAATCCATTTTAATGTTCCGGTGTGGGGATAACACCGCTAAATGAATAGCATTCCATCTAGGACCTTAGGGTTATCAACGGTTTGCAGTCTAAGGATTGCAGTCTTGAGATTGCAAATGTCTCAGATCCCACTTATGTGTGCATTGCGGTTCTCTGCCTTTTCGCCGACAAATCTTTGACAAAAGCATCGTTTCGCAACCTATTCATTTGCCAACCCGCTTTTGATTCCGTAACTACAAATATTTCAGGACTTTTACAAAACTAACCTAACCTTTTTTTTTTTTTTTTTTATTGCATCGAGAAGGCAAAAGTGCACACAGGCCACCTGATGGTAAGCGGAAACTGTGACCCATAGACATTCGCATTGTCAAGACTGCAAATGCGTTGCCAACCCTGAGGACTGAGATGGAATGCCTCTATGCTAGTTATTTCACCGGCTGTCTTATTCCCACACCGGAACACAACAATGCGAACCTATAGAAACCTAACCTATAGGGTTCTAATTACGGTTATGGAAAAAAACGCGGGTTGTCAAATGATAAGTTTGTGAAATTAATCATTTGTGAAACGTTGGTTATGAAATGATAGAATCCCGTGCATTGCTTTAAATAAAAAAAACATGCATACATAACATCACGCCTACATTCCCAGAGTGGAGAAGGAAGAGGTACAGAAATACCAACAACTCTAAAAAGACTTGTTGATAGTTCTGTAATCAATCACATTTTGCACAAGTAGGCTAAGATTACCATTGAATTAGTGACAGGTTGCAAGCCCATCGCCTAACAATACTACAAGCCTTTATTCCCTAAATCGCCTGTTACGACATTCACGAGAAGACATGGAGTGTCACTAATCTAACCCGGCAACCACACGGGCTAAAAGGGCTAATAAAAAACCTACCAACGTCAAATCAACCAAAACAGAGTACAGCATTATCCAAAATAGTTTGATTTCATTTCAAATTAGAACGTCGAACATTAAACTTGAGCTTGACTAATTATAACATTGGCTTGTTACAAGCTCATTAGTGACGGTAAAATGATTTGTATTGCTGTCGAATAATAACATTTCAAAATGGGCAGTATCGTTTTGTTTTCTCAAAACTCGTGTTTTCAAAGCTTGGTTGTGTTTTTAAACCATTATAAACGATATTTTATGATGCATACAGTTAAGTGTATAATTTCGAATAATTTTATTTTCATACATTTTTATGAAATAATTCTTCCTACTAAACATTATGGTTACTCCTGGGTGGTTGCCGGGTTAGAATAATGCCACTCCATGTCTTCCCGTGGATGTCGTAAGAGAAGACTAAGGCAAAAAAGGTTTGTAGCACTACTGTTCGCCTTTGTACATTATTTTCTGGTATCTTCATCGTATTTTTCCTGTTTTATTTTGTACAATAAAGTGTTTACATACATACATACATACATACTGTTAGGCGATGGGCTTGCAACCTGTCACTAAAACACTGGTAAACAACTTAGCCTACTTGTGCAAAATGTGGTTACAGAATTATCAACAAGTTTTTTTACTGTTGTTGGTGTTTCTGTGGCTATGCCTACCCCACTCTGGGAATGAAGGCGTGATGTTATGTATGTATGTATATTATGGTTATAACTCCACCGAGGCTCTATTCTACTCGATATTGTATTGCTTTTAACTCGGCTGCAATTACTGTGAAGTAAATAAGAGCTATCATAATGCAGGTATTTGTGTGATGAGCGCGAATATTTGTTCCTGAGCCTTGGATGTTTTCTATGTATTTCTCTATTTAAGTATGTTTATCGTTGTCTAGTACCCATAGTACAAGCCGAGAGCTTAGTTTGGGACTAGGTCAATTTGTGTAAGATAGTCCCCTGATATTTATTTATTTTATAATGCGATGTGCTTGCCACCTGTCACTAATACACCAATAAACTTCTTGGCCTGATTGTGCAAAATGTGGTTACAGAATTATCAACAAGTTTCTTTAGAGTTGTTGGTATTTGTGTAGCTCTGCCTACCCCACTCTCCACACTACTTTATTATGGATTGTAAACTCCGGAAATTATTGAGTGGACGGTTTTTTTTTCATCATTTGTGTAAAGCTACGCCACCCGAAAAATAAAAGCTTTTTTTTAAAAGGTGCATACGAATCCCTATAATATAAGTACTCAGGTTGAGCTGCTTAAATGAAGCAGGCATTGACCCGAATTATATCAACGTTGAGTTGCTATGGTGTAATAGTCACAATATATCCTTTTCTAGCTCCCCTTAGACGAACGGTGTTGAAATTACCATTCCCTGGGCATTCCGCAGTTTGAGGCCAACTTGGCAGGCACAAGCTAATCGGCTGCCGAGCAAATCCGGTATGGCAGAGGTATGCCGCGTATTCAATCGACTCTTAACAAACACAGATGTTCAGAAAAAACATTTGCAATAAATTTGTTATTTGCGCTACTTTCAAGGTGAAATTAAAAGAAGAAAATCACTTTAACCACCTAGTATTTTGAAGGAAACTTTAAAGAGGAAAAAATTAATCATCTTACCCAAAATAAACTCTTAGGGGCAAGTCTTAGGTAAGTGTAGATATAGTTAGGTACAATTAAGAACTCGTTTCTCAAGGAACATAATATTAAACAAATGAAGATATAAGATTCCACTCAATACCTGCTGCAATCTCTGATTTTCCCCTCGTGACTTTACGGAAGTTATGCACCCAATGAACATAAACCTTAAAAAAACCTATAATAATTTGCAACACGGACCTCTGCGAAGCCGAACCACGTCGTAAATGTCTAGGAATCCATCGGCCGGAAACACCATTAAATAAGTGTGGCTGGTCCCTCTTCGGAAAAATACTATTTTTAAAAGCATCCTTTCAGAAGTGAATATAAAAAACTAGTTTTCCTCATTAAAAAAGCCTAATTAATATTGTTGATTAGTTTGTAAACAGAAACGCTCAAATTTAACCACTTTTTATGGCGGCCTAAAAAGTGCTTGGCAATTAACGGCCGTGAGTCAGTGCGGCATTGTTCTCGATCTTGGCAACAGGCCCGCGCGTAACCATCGATATAAACTTCTAATTGATAGAAACCTACGGAAATGCTACTTCATAGTCTCGGGTTAAATACCAAATATTGATTTCAAAGGCGATGAAAATAAGTTGCAGTTCAATTGAACATAAACTATACCTAAGTCTGCAGAACTTAATTTAATTGAAGATTGTGGAAGTGTCATTGTCTCATGAAAGTCAATAAATGTGTGTTTAAAACCTTTTTGCAAAAACGTGCCGTATCAAACATCACACAGCTCAAGTTTAAGTTATATCTGGTGTTGCCTGTCAATGCTGCAGCGTCGGAGTTCTACAGTGAAACACGAATCCATTTTGTTGAGTCAGTGTAAGGTTAAAGTTATTGGTATTTACTTCTTTTATACTATCAAGCTTTTGAAATTCTATTATCAGTTTTTTTTTAAACGATTTCATTGTATCTAAGAATATGTGGTGAACTGATTCCCGATGCATAATGAATAAAATCCAATTGGTGCAAAACCCTTTCAATTTTACATATATATTTAATACTTATATGTTGGTTGAGCTTATTTTAGGGTTCCGGAGGTACCCGAACGCAGCCAAACGAGACCCTATAATAATGCATACGCTGTCCGTCCGTCCGTTCGTCCTAACCTTAAAGAGTATCTTTTGAACCGTTCGTCCTTAGCGGGTGGATTTTTTTCGTGTGTTTTCTTTATAAATAATAAATTTCCCACCTCATACAAGAACCGGTATTTGTAACGTATTTTTGTTTTTGTTGTATCGTAAAAACGGTAAAACATATAAATTGGAATATACCTACACCTACTGTGCGGTGGTACGGAACCTACCTATTAAGGTACCGAAACTCTCCGAAAACAGAAAACTAGATGTACTACAAGTGTAACTTAGTATACTGTAATTCTATGGAACTTGCGAACTATGTAAACAAACAATATATTGAAATTGACATCTTATGTCAATTTTAGTATGGCGGCTTGTTTACATAGTTAGCAAGTTCCATAGAATGACACTTTAGTACTATCCACAATTTTCTGGTTTTATTCAAGTAATAATTAAACTCACTGTTTAACTATTATTCTGCTAAGTGACTATAAAAATCTATTTTACGGAGAGTAACTAATATTTATTACTCCGAATCGACGAATGTTTTCTATTTCGTAGGTATTGTTGACAGCAGTGAATGAATCTTACAGCAGAATTATCACCGGGTTCCGCAATCATTAAAATAAAGTCGGTCACATAGACAAGACCGACGCGGCTTCTAATTTATGTGGAGATTAACCAGGCATTGCGCCGAGCATACGTGCCGGTGAACATTACGCGGGTATGCGATTGTTCAACTTATCTCCTTTCTGTGAGTGCTGCAAGTTCTCATTCCCGGGCATGCATAATTAAAACTTCAGTTCATCAGATACAACTAAAACCGAGAGAGCGCACAGGTTCAACGAAACTTTTCTGTAGCGAAGTCAAAGTTGCAGTTTTTGCTGCGTATTGGAAAATGTTCGATATTGTTTGAAGGAATACTTGAAAAACGAGGGAGCTCGGCCCCGTTAGCGAGGTTAGGGCACGTCCGGAAGCCGACGGCGCGTGCGCACGTTCTGCAACCGCGGGATACGCCACGATGGGGTGACGTCACAGCTTACAAGCTGATATCAAATCAAGGGCATTGGCTAATCAACACTAATTTATTGTAGGGATTCAAAGCGTGATCATTCGCCATGCTAATGCAGTAGGCAATCTACAAGCTGTTGATCGCATATTATCTACTCTGAAAATTGTATCAAATAAAAAAACACATCTAAAAAGGTGTTCTGGTTGTTAGAATTTGTTACGAAACCCTAAAATGTGATGTTAAGGATGGTCCCGTTCAAATATCTTTGTCCCAAAAATATAAATTTAAGTCTGTAATGTGATACATTACACTGCAATTACGTAATGTGTGTGTATGCCCTTTAGTGCTCGGACGTTCACAAGTAGGGACTGAATCTTAGAAACCCACTGAAAATAAGCACGCCAGTGACGTCACCGTCTCCATCACGGTTGTATCTCGGACGGCATAGGGTTGCCATATATCGAATTTATTCTGACATATCAAGATTTTAGGGCTTTCGTCAGGACCTGCCGAACTTGGAAAAACTCAAGATTTTTCACACAAGTATTGTATAAAAAATGCATTATTTTGCATAAAATTATAAAATTCCACAAATTGGTACGCCGCGCCGAAGCTCTTTTTTGCGAGAAATGTCAGCACTTTTCGAGATGACAGGACTTTTCAGGACTTTTCAATACTTTTTTTTTGGGTATGGCAACCCTACACATCGCACAACACTGGCGTTTATTTAAAAACGAGACGGAATGATTTCCGATCGCAGTAAATTGTGCCGTAGGTAAACCATGTCGTTGCGCGCTAACAGATGTTACTTGTTCCAGTTTTTAATGACTAGTATTTTTGAGTTAAACGCGATAACTTTTTGATCACAAAGTTCTACGAGGAACGTTACACAACCATGAACACGGAAATAGCAACAAAAATACGAGTGCAAACGGTTAATGTAACGAATGTATATCAAAAAGAGCCTCTCAAAGCCGATTCTGGTTGTAAATTTACATTTGTTTTCAGTTTAATCTCGTGCTTTGCAATAATTTCGAATTAGAGTGCCATGGGATTGTGCCAGGTAGGCGTTGTTAGGAAGAAACTGATTGCATTACTCGCACTGTTTGTGTTTTTATTTATTTATTAATTATTCGGTTTGCGAAGAGATACAAAACATCATGAGCTCAAATATAAAATTAAATCTGTAGGAAAAAGTGTCAGGGTGTTTACCTTATAGGCAAACTCAACAAATGTATGTCTCATGTGATAAAACCGCCATATAATATAATATAACTTAAGCGTCAAAATATATCTGTTGGGTCACTTAACCCTCTGCAACTGTGGTGACTTTATTAGAAACATTCTAACTGAGGTGGAGTCTGTCAGACGTCATTTTTGATAAAACATAGAAAAAATACTAATGGTTCAATGATAAGTATTGTTTATTAAGTGTATAGCATGATTATTTAATGTTCATGTGGAATTTATAATAAGCATGTATAATGGGTTTCTAAATAAAAAAATTACATTAACTTGAACAAGGTAAAAAAAACTGGAGTTTTTAGTTTAGCTTAGTTTATGATGCCTCGAGTCTTTTGGAGAGGTTGCTGAGCGTTACAGACCTATTTCACGCTATAAAGCGATTTTTTTTGGCGGTGTCTGATAGACGTCACGTCAGTCGCAGAGGGTTAAACTAACTGGGGCTCCATTTTACTAGGAACACCATGTTAGCGTATTGTCAGTGTAACGATAGCTTTTATTTAATTGACAGCATTGACGGCAGAGTTAAAAACTATACGATAACTTGTCAAAAGTTAATATTTAGTCAATGTTATTTTACCGAATAGAATAGAGCCCATGGGTTGTTTGATATACCTATGTACTAATAAAAATAATGCCTTAAGCATTTCAATTGGATTTTTACTTTGGAATATTGTAATGATATCGTCAGTAAGAGCTAAACTTTGGATAGTTAATAAAATCATTAAAAAATATATAAGGATGTCTCGACGCTTTTTTATAGACAAATGACATAAAAAATAATAAACTAAAACCAGTACGAGTAAGTAAGTACAAATATTACTAGTCAATTTGGTAAAAATAATGTTTCATTTGCCACAAAAAAAACATGAATACGTACATTAGTTATAGTCCTGCATTAGGCAGGAAAATTACTTGTAACAGGTGCAAAACTAGGTGAAAACGTCAACGATTATCCTCACAATTGGGCGGTTTTCAAAAAAAAAACATCGTTAAGGGCAAAACCTAAGAAACTTTAACTTATACATTTCGTCACGAAAATTAACGTATATACGTAAATTTACGACTAATTTTCGTGACGAAATGGAAAAATTAAAGTTTCTTAATTTTCGTCCTTAACGATGTACCTACACTTTTTTGAAAACTCCCCTATTGTGAATCAAAATAATATAACAGAAGTGAGCAGAGTTAAATATTAGATACCTGATACAATTTAGAATTGCTTATCGAATAAGACAAAATATAAAGGCGTGTCGTGTAGAGAAAGATTCTTATTTCCGTTAGGTATTTTATTCTTCCTTAATAAAAAAAACTACCTAGCGTATCTAATTTAGGAAAAACAATGCTTAATTTTAGCTCAAGTTAGTAACACGTTAGTTAGTAAGCACGTGGATCAAGAAGTCGCAATATTGTTGTTACAAAGGCAGTGCGGAAAATTTAAGAATGAATCTAAGCCACGAATTTACTACGTACATTTATCGTTAATCAACCATCTTTTAAAAGTACGATGCAGGAATACTTAGCTGTCAGACAGTGGTAGACTTCCTAAGAGTCAAGAACGTTAGGTTAAGTTAGGAACGCCTGCTCTGCTCCGCAGAAGAAGGCAGGGGAGAGCGCGGCGGCGGTACGCGCACCTGCTCCTCCGCCATAATGATGCCCGAGTGCAAGGGTCGGGGAACCCTGTGCTCTCTTAATTAGCCGAGGTCACCGTCAGGGCGTCAGCGTCGAGTGCTGCAAAGTGATCCTGTGGCGCCCCAAGACGACGGAGACGGCATCCAGTTGGTTTTTTAGACTTTAGTCAGAGCCTTCTACTCTGGAGTCCCTCATACCCCCCTAGACCCTGACTAGAAGTGTGATGCGTTAAGAGTGCGCCGAGGCAACGACACGTAATTACGAAAAAAATGCGTTCGTTTGATCGCCTGCTGCATTGTTTTTACTGAAGCTTTAGTTATGCAATTCATATGTAAGATATTTAAGGAATCACTCTATTTATCATATACTTTAGAAACACGATTACTTGTACTTCCCTCGATAGAAAACACATCCAAAGATACCTCTACATAACAAAATAAACACTTAGTACGGCGTAATTACTTCACGGAAGATCATCAGTTTTGGATTTACAACAAAACTACACGTCTTCTATATATTCATCACTTTAGATTTGAAAATGTGTTTTTATTTTACTAATATGAAGGAAATACCTAAATTCGCACGCGTTTCGTCCATTTTAGCCAGAGCCGTCACGTTTCCCCCATGTCCGCATTAGTCAGGCTTCGGCCGTCGGACGTGGAGGCTGTGTCGCTTGGTGGTTGGTTGCGTTTATCGCGATTTTTGTGATTATTCACTTAATTTTAAATGGGGAACAAACACAACCAAGAAAGGAAGAGAAGGGGTTGGCAAAAGCACAATGCTAAACGCTTGCGTGAAGAAATGAAGTTAGTTAAAATCGTAAACCTACTGATAGTGGAGTAGTTCTAAGAAACCTGATTTGACAGTTGTCAAAATGCCACGCTAAGGGAGGAGAAAATAAATCGGTAGCAACATAGACTGATTTTCGAGATGTATCGATTTGTATTACTAAGACTTTGTAATCGTTTAGTTGTAGTCTTGATGTTTTGGGCCAAAATTGGTTTATTTACACAAGTAATTTTCAACAACACGCGAAGTTCTTTCAATTAGTAGGTAGGTATATAAAAAATACACTTCTATGGTGAATATTTACCAAGATATAAAAGTAATTTAGCTAAAAAAACACATTTACAGGCAAAACAAGCTTCTTAGAACGACCCGAGGTTTTTTTTACTATAATTAATTATATAATATTGTTACTTCTTGGGATGGTTTCAATATTTCTAGAGCAAGACATCTCCAGAAATCTGAATACAAAGAGAATACTCCGTAAGAATACTCAGTACCTACCTAACAACTATATTTCAACAAATGAGTAAAATTGCAAAATTATTCATATTTTTTTATTTATAGGGTTAATGTTCCAGTTGTTGGCACTTCGCTACAAAGCGAAGAGTTAGGTACCTAATGAACCGGTGAGGTATGCGTAAAAATAGTAAGAGGTGTATAGGAAAACATTTTAATAAATTTAGTATGAATTTTCACATTATCTTTATATTTTTTCAATTTACAGAGTAAATGAATTGGTTGACATCGATTATAAAATTTACCACACAATGGAATTGTAAGTCCCAAATACGAATTATTTTTATAGAATGAGGATTACAAAATTTCATCCAAAAACTAATTCTGTTAATAAATAAATTATAGTTAAATCAAAACGTTCTGTTTTATTACAGGATGCCAATGGACCAAATTTTTTGTCTTTCACTGGATGGAGAAATAGACAATGACATTGCTTACTCACACAGACAAAATAATGCCGTGAAGTAAAATCCGATATTGATTATTGTTGTTTCTTATGTCCTAATATTTTTTTCTAAAGATACCTGCGTACATTATTCATTACATTATATACATACAAACATTAAGTAGGAACTTCTAAATATGTGATTGATACAGCAGCTTTAAGTTTTTAGTTTTTTAAAACATCAATTTAATTTTATACTTTATAGTGATCAGAATCAGACATCAAAGTTTTTGCGGAAATAATCATGGATAAACATTCGTACAAACTAAGATCCTTTTTTTTAAAGACGGTTAAAATACCAAAACCTTCTCCTAAGTGAAACAAATACTTTTCTGAAAACCGCATTAAAAACGGTTCAGCCAAACGTGAGATAATCACGGACAAACATACATACATACATACAGGTCAAACTGAGAACTTCCTTTTCTTTGAAGTCAGTTAAAAATAATATCTTGAAGAAAGGGTCCATGACTGGGATTTTTGCCCTACTCAGCCGTTCTTATTACTTTACATTAGGTATTGAGTTCACTTTATTTTGTGCTTAGAATATTGTCAATAAAGGTAATTAGGTTTTATTTCATTTCAATATACAGTCACATTAAATCACGGGGTTGTTGAGCCACCATAGAACTCTGTCCTAATGACAGCGTCAAGTCACGCAAAAGAAATTATTTACGTCAAAATTTACCGTCAACTTTCTATGAAAGGGTTCTCCCGGTAACCTTCGGAGAGGGAAGATGGCCGATTGGAAGATGTACGGCTTTTACTTATGATTTATTCTCTTTAGCCGAACAATTTGCCCAATAAATATTATAAATAACTTAACACTAGCTAAATACACCATAGATGTACAAACGACATTAATTAAAAATTATCTATCTATCTGTGAGTGGGTTCTAGAGTGGCTCAACAATCTCGTGATGTGACTGTACCTCAACAATACAAGTAATTCAATCCTACCTTACCTACCGACAGTAAACAACAAATTTAAAAAAAAATGTATACTGAAAAAAGTTTTTAACTTCTTATAGTCAATATTTGAATAAAAGTATTCGGAATCGATTATGTTTTTTTATTTTGTAAACATTGGTAGCAACCTCCGCGCCTAGTGGATCGGCGCACGGCTCGTCAGGCGCGGCGCGCGGCCGGCGCATGGCTCCAGCTCGCTCCTTGCTGGTGTGCTATACGCACACATACACAGAGTGCATAAAATACCTAAAGTTAATGAGCGCAAAAAGCTCGGTGCCCCCTTAATGCATTTTTCCAACGATAAAAAAAAACAATATTTTTGGTGTCAAGGCTCCACTGCCGAATGCGCTTGTTCATGGTCGCGTGGCACCTACCTGAAAGACGCAGTCGGTTTACCGATGGGGTTTTAGTGGGTTTTTCGGCCGCTTTCGGCTGGTGAGTCCCACATAAGCACCCCGAGACTTGGGTGGTATGCGTAAACGTATTTCTCCAGCTATAAAAAAGGATAATCTATATTTAAGACTACGGGAAGGTTGTAGCGAACTAGTTTTACACGCAAAATAGGCGATGGATCAACTCTTGCCAAAAACGTATTTAATATTGCAGGCTGGGCACCCTCTAGGATAGTATTAGGAATCCCCTCTCCAGCAGGAAATATTGTTAACGTTAACATCTGTTAACGGGCATAATGCAAAAAATATAAATAAGGGCTATAAAGTTAAACAAGGTAAAACAAAAGGCAACCTTTAAAAAGCCCGCTTTCTTTGAAATAAGAATACGGCTATTGACCTCTGCAGCATCAGAGCTTGAAACTTCATTAAATAAATATTTTCTTAATATTTTCAACACAAAACGAGACAAATGAACAATTGACATCTTAATTATATGAGACGGAGATTTTCATGATAATAATAAATCAGTCTTTACATGCTATTGATAGGTATAAACTGGGCCATATAACATTTGCGAAATTATAAAATGTGTCTATTTAATGCAGGTTCTTGATCTATGATTATTTTGTGCAATTATTTTATTTTATTCAATACTTTTCCGTTTAAGGCTTTACATTCCTGAAAGAATAAACATTATCAAGCATATTCTTAATCAATTTCATTTGAGGTCTCTTGCCGCTAACTAAGCCAACACTCAGCGGAGTGAGGAGGGTCATTTACTTAAATAAAAGTCGCTCGTGCTCCCTTTTGGCGAGTTTCTTGCGTCCAATTAGAATGGCATAAAATAGCGGCCATTCCATAAAGTGTCTCTTAAATCTTTTAAAAAAGATGGATGGTGGAAGTTACCATTTGTGCTAACTTGAGGTCCGGAAAAAAACAACTAATAAACTCGTTTTTAAGGTTCCGCGACCAAAAGGTGCCCGTCTGTCTGTCCTTAATGTTTAAAGAATCGTATCTTTCGAATAGATTTTTTTACAGAATATGGGTAAACATGGCGGATTTGCTAACAATAGCTAAGCAAACCTACACAATACATAATACACAGAAAGTAAAAAATGAAAATTACTACTTATTTGTCACACGGGGCAATGTATACCTTATGTTTAAACATTTTAAACGTACATACTTATATCCATTCAAGTGAAACATGTATTGATGAATTCTGTTGAAATCGGATATGTTCATTTAAAAGAAGTAGGTAACTAAAAACGTGATAAAATAAAACAAATGTGTTAAATATTCAATTTAAACTGAGGTTGAGGTTTAAGCAACACTTCAAAAATATACTAATTAGAGGCTATATACAGTGTGTAAATGGTATATGGGCGTTTATTAAAACTGGACATAGATTAAGACTCTACTAATCATTAACAGAAATAATTATTTTGATTACGCTAACGTATACACCGTTATTTTTGAACATACTATCGACCCGCAATGTACGTCGAAGTCCATCTGTCAGGTAAGTACGTAATGTTTACTGGTGAAAATGTGTAGTTCGGCTTAAGTAGCCTCAGTTTTAATAATACTAAACTTTGAAACGTCATTAATTGCGTTTATAATTCATTGCATTTTTCGTTATACATTGCGTGTTCAATTATTTTGTATGGTTTTTTTAAAATTAATTTTAACAAAAGCTGCCTAAATCTGCTCAGTAGGGGTTATACTAACCACAGTTAAATGGAACGAATACCATTAACACAGTGTATACTAATAAACAAATTTGTTAACAATTTTGAACCCAAATGTAGTTTAAATTTTAGTGTAACTTAATATTAATGACATTTTCAATTCCTATACAGGGCGTCCCACGGGTATGCCACATGGAAGGAAAGTACCTTGAATATTGTAGATGGAACATTTTACTGAAAGAAGACATTACTTTAATTTAAACAACAATTTAAACTGCATTCATAGATATTTCAATAATTACATGGTTGAACCGGGAATCGAACCCGTTACACGAGAAAAATAATTACCCTGTAGCTTTATCATACCGATCGAAAGGCTACATCAAAAGGATTATTTTTTGCTAAATAACATAGTGTCAGAAATAAAAGGAAGACCATGAATTTTAACATTTTTATACAAAATTAATCAATTTATCAAATGCTCAAAATGAGTCCCTTCCTGTTGAATACAAAGTCGCACTCTTTTGATTATTTCGCTCCCTGACGATTTTTTGATCTTATTGTGGTGGATATTTAGAATAATACGTCTAAGTTCTGTTTGTAGCTCGTGGACACTTTCATACTGGTTCCTCTGTAAACTAAATTTTTGACATAACCCCATAAAAAAATCTAAATCTATCTCTCTATCTATCATCAGCTTTTAATTTTTCTGAACAAAAATTTAAATCAAATGTTAAAATTCATGGTCTTTCTTTTATTTCTGACACTATGTTATTTAACAAAAAATAATCCTTATGATGAAGCCTTTCGATCGGTATGATAAAGCTACAGGGTAGTTATTTTTCTCGATTCCCGGTTCAACCATGTAATTACTTAAATATCTATGAATGCGGTTTAAATTGTTTTATAAATTAAAACAATGTTTTCTTTCAGTAATATGTTCCATCTACAATATTCAAGGTACTTTCCTTCCATGTGGCATAGCCGTGGGACCCCTGTATATGTACATTTTCTGAGTTTTATATTAATAATGTTAATGAGCGGCAATCAATATCGCTCTTTAGCGTTAACGCCTGCCGCGGATTAATATTTAGCAATTAGAATAGCCAGCGAAAAGGTACGCGCCTCATTGTTATCTCGGAGGGCCACTCGCTGATTCATTCCATCGATTCCAGCTTTTCAACAACAAGCAAATGGAACGATTACGGTATGCCGTCTCTTTCACAGCTCAATAAGAGCGAGTGGAACATCGCCTTTATTATCCAGAAAACGATTGCAAAGTTATTAAATATCTAACACGAGCCCACGCCGCCGACAATAACACTATGGGGATTGGGGATTTAACCCGGCTTAGTTCGACAACAGCCAATTTTAAACGCCATTAACATTTTATCGCCATCCTTACCGCATGATGAATAATCATTATAGATTAGTCTCGATATTTAGTTAACACTCAATATATGTGATCACGCCATCGCTGATAACTCGGGCGTATCACCTAATCTAAGGTCACAGCAATTGTAGCGCGTCCGTTTTAACTTTAGAGATACGTATTTGTTATTCAATGAAACGCTTTTTGGGGAAATGTGGTCGGAATTTAGCCAGTGGGTGTAACAATAAGTCGTTATCGTTATGTGCACAAGGAGAGATGAGCACAGCGCGACGGCAATCAATCAAAAGAATAAGAAGAGCATAAATATTAGCTTTTCCGTCGTTACGCGTCGCGACGTGCAAATGGAGATCCCAGGTAGATTCGCTGCTCAGTCAGAAGGAGGTAATGCCGACAGCGAGCTTGTTGAAAGCGCGGCGTCACGGCTCCGAGCTTTATCTAATGTTCACTCACATAAAACGCTTTTAACAATCGCAGCTTTTACCTAGTAGACAATAATTGCTGGAATACAAACAATCGGCAAAACGGAGACCTGAGCAATCATGGAATGTGGCACAGTGAAATTGTAGGAATTTTCAAGCATGTCACTGTGACAGTTCTATGATAGTTTAGGGTTAAACTTGGACAATTATATCTGCTCCTAAAACCATAGTTTTTTTTAACCTGTACGTAATAGTAAGTTTTGTATGGTTATTTCCTTTCTTCCCGTACTCTGAACTCGAAACAAAAAAACGTAGCCCGCGGCATAGATTACAAACTTGAAAACTCGTGAAATTGAAAAACTCTTTCCACTTTTTTAACTTCAGTTCCTAAGGTTCATAAGGTTAACTAGTAAATGATGGCTTATGTATGTTCTAATCTCCTAATTCTTTCAATGCGTAGGTATTCTCAGTGGTATGGTATGGTAGTTTTAACACTGCCTTAAAGCGACCAAGTACTACACTACATGAACAATTTATTCCTGACGTTAACTCTACATTATACTCGTACCGATATATATATATATATATATACCTTAACGATACGAAAATGGTTAGCGGTAACTTCACACCCGTGAACCGCTAATAAGAGCACTCTTTAAAAATAGTCTATAGATATACGCGCGACATATCTACAGGTATGCGGCCTCGGGTTCATTTTAACATCGAAATAAATATATCCCCAACTTAATCGTACTTAACGGTCCTTTTGATTGTGCAACAGAGTAAGCAAACCACTCGAACCTCACTCGATTGCGAGTGATGACTGCCTCCTATGGGAAACTGCTTCTGAGCGCACGAAGCTATGTGCTATCGTACTTTTCCCATAACTTTCTTCTTGCAACTTGGGGCCAAAAATAGAGCTTTCCAGGCAGGTCTATTCTGAGTAATTTCGCTCAACTTCTTCCGTTTCACGCCCCGCTGTTTCGTCTCCGCCAACGTGGAACTTTTCCAGTTCAGCCTAGCTATGGGAACACTGAGGCAGAAAGGATATTTCACAATTGTAGAAAACGACCCTGTTAAGAAGCTTGAATCGATAGATATGGTTATAAAGATTTAAAGGTTTATAAACAAAGCTTTAATGGAATCGTTTTCTTGAAGAATAATATTGCAAGAATTGTCTTTGTAATTTAGAGCAATAACGGCATTATCTTGGTTCGCAGCACAGCGCTGCGTCGCCAGAGCATCACTTAGACTTAAGTCAAGTTCAGTTAATGCGGACTCGTACCTAAAATAAACTCCGGTGTAATGGTGACAAAGTCGAAAGTTAGTTGCACCAGTAAATCTAATAAAGAAACTGATAGTGAGCTTTAGTAGTTCAACTACAGTAAAATATTAAACAGAGACATGTAAATTAATTTACTTACTTTATGCGCGGAGCAGCTGTACCTAAAATTGTTTATTTATTTTCACTGGAGGGCTATAAAATACATCTCATCCGATGTTTATTTGACAAATACATACATTTATGGCGGGAATAAAACAGGAATGAAATGTCTGTAATTTGTTTTACGAAGGCTGTTATTGCTTTTTCTAATTACGCAGTGAAAAGATATTCTGACTTTGAGTGGTTTCAGCAAGAGTCACTAAAAAGGGAATAAAATATTTTCAAATCTTAGGGAACATATTTTGAGATAACCTCGTTTTTAGATACTATATTTCTGGGATTGTTTCCCTAAATACAACAGGCTAAGTCCAACTCCAACTTTTGAAAACGTCAAAGGAGCGAAACATGGTAGTTTGTAGTTTGCCGAGTTCACGGTGCTTCACGGAGCGAGCTTTCGCAACGCTATGCGAGAACAATTACTAAACGCAAAGGCATATGGAAGTGACGTGACTTCCATGTTAGAGACAAAGACGCCAAGCCTACATCCGTTTAGTTAGAATTAATTGGAAGGACAAAGTTCTTTGTGCTGATCAACTATTGCTAGTTGCTTGAGAGGTCATCGTATTTAAGATTAACATAAGGAATCAAAGCTAAAGTTATTACTACAGAGACTTCTTTTTATACAATTTATTAGGAGAAACATACATAACGTCACGCCTGCATTACCAGAGTGGGGTAGGTACAGCTACAGAATACTAACAACTCAACTTGTAGCAATACTAACAAATTCCGTAACCACATTTTGCACAATCAGGCTAACATGTTTACCAGTGTATTAGTGACAGGTTTCAAGCCCATCGTCTAACAGTACTACACGCCTTTATTCCCTTAGTCGCCTTTTACGACATCCTCGGGAAGACATGGAGTGGCACTATTCTAACCGAGCAACCACACGAGTCCTTATTTTTAAATTAAGGTTTTATTTGGAGCGCCATCGCCCGTTACAAACTACAATCTTGTCATAAAGTGGACATGTCTTCTTATATGGTGTCCATGACAACCTTTCAACACGACCTTTTGGTAAAATGAGCAGAGAAATCCGACTTGTCATTTATCAATAGAAGCATCGCAAACTTTGCAATAACCCTCGTGGAGATACCAGCGGAGGATCAGCGGTCAGCCCTTATCAATCAGGCGCGGTCATTAGCTGAATCACCTTCATTATTTAGAGATTTTAATAGCCCTAAATATAACCTTTGAGGTTGCTCAGTCAAGTTGACCTAAAGCTGTTCATTATGGGTTTGTTATTTATTATATCTACTTTAAAATACGATACGATTATATGAGGTTTTACGTGTGCTTTTGAACAATAAACACTACATACATGCATACGTGTACGTACACAACCCTCTCGAAGTAATGAACATAACGTCAAACACTAAAAATTAATTATTCGGAAACTAAAATTGGCTTTCTGCGGCGGTTAAATTCATCAATTAAATTCCGTGAGTCCATTTTGCCTGCTGCCACACGATTTCTTTTCCTTTTTTTCCAAAAATAGATGATCAAAAATTCGCTTAAACAGGCTTCATGTAAAGTTACCTATACACGTTTATTGGATGGATTTTAAATGCACTTTTATGTAATTGGACTGGTGAGCTATTTTGGAAGAATGTCAAAAGTAAAACTTTTTGTTTGAAATTCGACGGAATTTTTGCTACAACACGTGATGTTATCAGATGTTATGTATATTCGGCTATTTCAAAATCAACATATCATATTTCTTTCCATTCTTAGTTAATATTTTATTAAGACCCGACAAGTTAAAACACCTAAGTCAAAAAAATGATTAAAATAATCCGAATGACTTGTCAAAACATATGATTTAAAAAATCAGATTATTCTTATGTGATATTTCATATGTGGCTATGAATTTGCAAGCATATTTCATAAATGGAATAAGTGGTTTTTGAATGGCCATGTATTATGAAAATATACAAATTTTTCTCGCTGTTACAAAACACGTACAAACTCGCGAGAAAAATCAAATACCTTCAAAAACGCTCCATGAAACTATAATATTGAGTTTTCCAATCTACACATGCACTTTACTATTTATTATTAAACGCAAATGTGTAACGTCAAATTAGGGTATAAGAGCCTATCGATAATTCACGTCAAAACGAAGGCTGCTGCTGCACAGATCGACCACACAAGGAATACCTATTGCTCACATCATTGGGTTGGAGCTAGTTCTGAGGAATTGTTCGGCTTAGTGCCTGCCTACAGTGCTGCAGTGCCTTCAAACCATACGCCGCCGGTGTAGAGTGCATCGATATTACTCTGGAACATTAAAATCAACGACAGTTCGTTTTCAGAACTTTCCTGTGCTTAGTTTCCCTTAGGTGCTGATGAACTTGAGCATCCTAAAATGAATCATTATAATAATAATTATTATGAATATTCATTTAAAATCTGTAAGTTAAATTTTTTACAATACATATTAGGAATAAAATAACAATAGTCATATAAAAAACAAGCATTATAAAAAACCTAACCTACGGGTGCCACCGGCAGCGAGGCAGGGCTCAAGCTACCGGTGGTTAGGGCTGCAGAGAGAGCAACCTCCTTCTTACAATACGTGCCGTGTCGAGGAGTACTGCTTTCTGTATCTGGCCCTTGATCCAGCCACCTAGCGAGAGTCTCTTAAGCTGTTGATTAAGATTCTGTGCTATAAGACCGTTCCCCGAAGCAACTATCGGGACAATGATCGTCGAGTCAACATCCCACATAGCGGTCACCTCGTGAGCCAAGCCAAGGTACTTGCTGAGCTTGTTTTTCTCAGCCTTCACGATCGTTCTCGTCATGTGGGATGGTGACGTCAACGAGCACTGCCCGGCGTTGAGATCGATCTGTTAACACGATATCAGGCTTATTGGCAACAATAGTCCTGTCTGTGATGACAGATCGATCCCAGTAGAGAGTAGCACGACCATTTTCATTATTATTTTTACTATTATTAATTGTTCTTAAGTCTATCAGCACCAATAGTCTCCTTGAAATGCAACTCAAAAAGAGAATTCACTGAAAGACCTGGTTGTGCCCCTGGAATTACTGACGTTTATGGGCGACGATGACCGCTTATCGTCAGGTGGCTGTAGCTCACTTGATTGCAATAAAACAATAGTGCGTCTTCGTAGCTTAGAAATCGCTTTCTTTAGTTAATCTTCTGGTAACATTCCTTGATGTACTTGTATATTAATTACGCACGTGTTTACGTATACATAGATCACAAACTCAAGAAATCAAACGCGTCAAGATTCGAAGGAATAATTTGCCGTCAAGATTGAAATTAGCGACGTAGCTTGTAATTAATTCAATTTTCCCATTTCTGCCGTAAGTGATCTCCTCGTGATTAAGCCACCTCGGCGTGTGGAATAAATCTGTAAGCCATACTATTATGCAGCACTATATATCTTCCTTAATTTTTAGAAAATAACTTGCATCTTGGATCGGATCAGTTCGGATTTATTTTGTAGTGAGCTTCGGTACCCATCGAGAAGCTAAGTAAAAAAACAAGAAAGTATGAGTATGAAGTCATTTGATTATTTAGGTACTACGAGTACATCTGTAAAGTATGAAATTAAACAGTTAAAGGAAGATATTATGGGTGTGATGGTCCAGCCAACACAAAATGTTTCAGGATAATACTGACGCACTACGCACACGTCTCGAGTGCGAGATTGAAGTTAATTACGATTGTCGTCTACGTAAACGGTTACGGTTCGCCATTCGTTTACTTCGTTTATAAAAGTAAAAATTAAAGATCATTCATTTATTCCGCTTTAAATTAAATAACTTATTGTCGTTGCGGTTCACTCGCCTGAAATATGCGCTTATTTTCCAAATGTATGTATGTATGACTGTAAACACTTTATTGTACCTACAGAAATTCTAATACAATATCCTTATATAATATACAATGTACATGTCATCCTTGCACTTAGATACAACAATACATTGACGACTGATGGATGCTCTTACACTTTGTACATTGCTCCTAAGACAAACTTAAATAAAATTACGCTTCAATAAATAAAATTACCTACAAAATATCTTTCTCACATGATTTGTATGATCTTTAACTACGTCTGGATAAAATATATGCCCGTATGACATTTACAAGCTGCCAATATGCATGCGATTAGGTGCCCTGTTAGATGTGTTCTTGTTTTATGATGTCCCTGTTCTTTTCGATTATTTTAGAGTGTTCCGTTTCGTTCGTGTTTTATGTATGGCACTTTTAAGTGACACAGACTGTGTGAAATATTTAACTAGAAATTTCGCTAAAAGGCTGGTTTTTTGTTCGCTTTTATTGGAAAAATCTCTGCCATAAAGTGACCCGGTTTTGTTCAAACGAAAGATGGGACAAAGGTTTTTAAAAATCGGTACACATATTTTTAACTATACGTAAACCTGAGGCTAAAACGTTGATTGGTTTGTTTTTTTACGTAGCCAATATGAAAAAACGCTTCTCTTCTTGATCTTCAAGAGTCTTTATTTGGTGCCTCTGTCGGCCAGTTCCTGAGGAATGCGTGTCAAGTGGTCATTGAAATGCAACGATAATCGGTAATACCTCTTTTTAAACAAAATACCTGTACCGGTGCCTGACTAAAACATGAGATGTCAT